>LNAC01000267.1:3050264-3085775 GCA_002007465.1 Ailurus styani
TGCCCTCTATTTTTTAAAACAGCTTCAGGAGAATAGGTATTATTTCCTCTTTGAATGTTTGGTAGAATTCCCCAGGGAATCCATCAGGTCCTGGACTGTTGTTTTTTGGGACACATAGACCAGTGGAACAGAGTAGAGAGTCCAGATATGGACCCTCAACTCTATGGTCAAATAATCTTTGACAAAGCAGGACAAAATATCCAGTGGAAAAAGACAGTCTCTTTAATAAATGGTGCTGGGAAAATTGGACAGCTATGTATAGAAGAATGAAACTCGACCATTCTCTCACACCATACACAAAGATAAACTCAAAATGGATGAAAGACCTCAACATGAGGCAGGAATCTATCAAAATCCTAGAGAAGAACATAGGCAGTAACCTCTTTGACTTTGGCCACAACAACTTCTTTCAAGACACATTTCCAAAGGCAAAGGAAACAAAAGTGAAAATGAACTTTTGGGACTTCATCAAGATAAAAGGCTTCTGCACAGCAAAGNGGCAACCCACAGAATGGGAGAAGATATTTGCAAATGATACTACAGACAAAGGGCTAATATCCAACATCTATAAAGAACTCCTCAAACTCAATGCCCAAAAAACAGATAATCATGTCAAAAAATGGGCAAAAGACATGAACAGACACTTCTCCAAAGAAGACATACAAATGGCTAACACACACATGAAAAAAATGTTCATCACTAGCCATCAGGGAAACTCAAATCAAAACCACACTGAGATACCACCTTACACCGGTTAGAATGGCCAAAATCAACAGGACAGGAAACAACAGGTGTTGGAGAGGATGAGGAGAAAGGGNGGAGAAATGGGAACCCTCTTACACTGTTGGTGGGAATGCAAGTTGGGGCAGCCACTTTGGAAAACAGTGTAGAGATTCCTCAAAAAATTAAAAATAGAGCTACCCTATGACCCTGGAATTGTACTACTGGTTATCTACCCCAAAGATACAGATGTAGTGAAAAGAAGGGCGATATGTACCCCAATGTTCATAGCAGCAATGTACACAATCACCAAGCTGTGGAAAGAGCTGAGATGTCCCTCAATAGATGAATGGATAAAGAAGATGTGGTCCATACACACAATGGAATATTACTCAGCCATCAGAAAGGATGGATACCCAAATTTTGTGTCAACATGGACGGGTCTGGAGGAGATTATGCTGAGTGAAATAAATCAAGCAGAGAAAGTCAATTATCATATGGTTTCACTTACTTGTGGAACATGAGGAATAAAATGGAGGACTTTAGGAGAAGGAAAGGAAAAGTGAATTGGGGTAAATCTGAGGGGGAGACAAAAGATGTGACTGTGGACTCTGAAAAACAAACTGAGCATTATGGAGGGGAGAGGGAGTGGGAGGATGGGTGACCTGGTGGTGGGTATTAAGGAGGGGGCACTGGGGTGCCTGGGTGGCTCAGTGGGTTAAGCCTCTGCCTTCAGCTCAGGTCATGATCCCAGGGTCCTGGGATGAAGCCCGAGTTGGGCTCTCTGCTCAGCGGGGAGCCTGCTTCCCCTTCTCTCTGCCTGCCTCTCCACCTATTTGTGATTTCTCTCTCTGTCGAATAAATAAATAAAATCTTAAAAAAAATTTTTTTAAAAGGAGGGGAGGGAGCACTGGGTGTGGTGTATAAACAATGAGTCTTGGATCACTGAAAAAAATAAAAGGAAAAAAGAGAAAGAAAGAAAACAGAGAGTATTTATACAAAAAAAAATATACAGTATTAGTAACCATAGTCACCACACTGTACATGACATCCCCAGAACTGATTGATCTTAGAACTTGAAGTTTGTACCTTTTGACCCCCTTCACTCATTTTGCCCACCCTCACCCACAACACCCCAGTGTTGCCCCCACTGCTTCCCGTATAGCCAAAGGCAAATCCTTAATCCTCTCTCAGAGCCTTAGTTCCCTCAGCTGACAAATGGAATTATGATAGTGCCTATGTCAGAATATTGTTGTGAGCAATGCAGGTAAAGCTCTCGGTGTTGTGCACGGTACACTGTAAGTAGTCAAATACATTCATCATTACAAATACAATTACTGGTTGTTATTATCAGAGGAGAACATATTTAATACAATAGTAACTGCTTTGGGTGCCCTTAGTATTTTCAATTCCTCCTTGACCGTTTCTGAACCCACCCCACCTCACCATGCTGCCATCAGCTAAGCCATTGTTTCCAAGTTACAGTTTGTGTCAGAATGGCCTGAAGGGCTATTAAAACATTGCAGAGCCCAATTCCCAGAGTTTCCCACTCAGTAGGTCTGAGGTAGGAGCCAAGAATTTGCACTTGTAGCACATTTCCTGCTGATGTGGTTGCTGCTAACCACCAAGCTAGATTATTCTGGGACAAATTATCCCAGGAAAGGGATGTATTGGCAGAGGAAAGAGTGCTGCTTCTGGCTCTTCAGTTCCCAAAGCCTAGGTTTTCAAGAAAGTAAAAAGAACTCAGGCCATGTCTGACACATTTGAGAGAAGAATTTGAGGCCTCTTGTCCTCAAAAATGACAGAGTGGTTTTCTGTCCCAGGTGAGAAGGAGAGGGACAGAGAGGGCATGGGGAGGTAGAGGGTTTGAGGGTTTGGACCTGAAAGAACCACGTGGATGGGAGTGGAACCAACCTCGGTTCACCATCCAGCTTCCACATGTGTGAATGCTGTCCCTTACCTGCAACCAGGAGAATTTGGGAAATGAGTCAATGTCTATGGGCTACCCCACCTCTGTTTTAAGGGCCCTGCTCTCTCTTGCTGGCAAGCAATGAGGACTTCTTTCAACAGCCCACCTGAGCCCCAAGACTTGGCTCAGTCCCTGTCCAGATGCATTGTGCAGGGCATGGGGTAACTATGGCAACAACTCCCCTTAGCACCTTCATAGACACTCCTAATCCTTCTGAGATGGAGAGTAGGGGCTGGCCTTGATCTGAAGGCCCCAAATCCGTAGAGAACCCCATAAATTAGTCTCCTTAGATTTCTTCTTTCAAGTCTCTGACCTGAACATGGGCAGATGCTAAAATGATTCCATTTCCTTCTAATCATCTTAACAGGTGCTGCTGGTTTGAGCTCCCCAGTGCATGTAAATAAGCCATAAAGATTGTGACTTCCTGCTCATCGGTGAATTGAGCTTTGGAAGGGCAGGGACTGCAAAAAGGAAGAGAGAGAAAAGTTACATTTTATTGAGTATGTACTATTGACCATCCTCATGCCAGGCACTTTCATATTAAGTATCTCATTAAATCCCCACCACAGCTCACTCCAACAGGCATGTCCAATAAACCTCATTTAACAGAGAAGGGAACTGGGATTCAGAAAGTAGAAGTAACAGGTTTAAGGTCACACTCTGAAAAATAGAAACGCCCATACACTATGAAGATTCTTTACTTGCCAGGATGCTTTCTAACCACAAGCATCTTCTACCTCTCAGGGCAGTAAGAGTATCTTCAATCTGCCTGGATCATGTATTGCAGCACATATAGCCTGAGGCTTCATTAGGCAAAGGAGGGTGACTGGCATGCTTGGCAACTTGCCCTGAACCAGTTAGCAGTGACAAGAGCTAGACTGGAGGTGTAGAATAAAGTCACTTACTCAAAACAAACTGAGGGTTACTGGGGGGTGGGAGGGTAGGGACAGGGTGGATGGGTTATGGACATTGGGGAGGGTTTGTGCTTTGGTGAGTGCTGTGAAAGATGTAAGCCTGATGATTCACAGACCTGTACCCCTGGGGCAAAGAATAAAAATAAATAAAAAATAAAAATAAAGTCACTTACTAGTTTCATGTGTTCTTGGGCAAGGGACAATCCCTTCCTTGGTTTCCACAACTATAAGGTGGGGATAAGACTGTATCTCCTATAGCTGTTGTGAGGGCCAAAGTCGGTAACACTTGAAGAATGGAATTTTTGACACCTGGAGAAGTTGTGGGGGACTCAGAAAAATTTGCATTCTGTGGACTCCTTTATTTGGCTGTGCAACCTGATATTTCTGAATCGGAATTTCTTCATGGGATTGGGAGAATTGAGTGAGGAATATTAAATGAAAGTATTTTCCATAGTACCAGCAGATCCTCAACAAAGTGAACTTACTTATTCTTCCCTTCTCATCCCAAAATGATCAGCAGAGAATGGATGAGTGGATGGATGAGTGGATGGGCAGATGGGCAGATGGGCAGTTGGGTGGATGGATGGATGGATAGGATGGATACAGTGGCACTCTACCTACACTACAGGTTTTCCCAGGACACACTACCCAACTTTACTTATGTTAGCTTTTTTTTTTTAAGCACCCACAGAAACTCCCTGAGAGATGGATATGATTATCCCCTGTCTACAATTAAGAAAACCCAGAAACTGAGGCTCGATGAAGTTGAGCAATTTGTCCAACATTCAATTCGTCTGCTGGGAAGTAGCAATGCAAATTTCAAACCGGAGTCTGGTTTTGTTTGAGAAAAGGGAGGGAAAAGAGAGGACAATAAAAAAGATTAGGAAAGATGACATTCTTGGTGGATTTCCACAGATAGAAAATGAATAGAGACTAACAGAATTCAATTTACCATACATTACCATCTGCATTCCATATTAACATTGTTGTTAATGATTTCTAGATGATACAACTCTTTCAGTTAAAAAATTAAAGCACAGGGTGCCTGGGTGGCTCGGTGGGTTAAAGCCTCTGCCTTCAGCTCAGGTTATGATCTCAGGGTCCTGGGATCGAGCCCTGCATCGGGCTCTCTGTTCGGCAGGGAGCCTGCTTCCCCCCACCCCCCGCCCTGCCTGCCTCTCAGCTTACTTGTGATCTCTCTCTCTCTGTGTCAAATAAATAAATAAATAAATAAAATATTTTAAAAAAATTAAAGCACAATTTGTATGCAGTAAAGTTCACCCTTTCTAGTGCTTAGTTCTTCAAGTGTTGACAAATGCCTACAGTTGTATAACCACCACCACTATCAAGATATAGGAAAGCTCTATCCCCCACCCAAATTTCCCAACCTCTCAACCCCTGGCAGCTACTAATCTGTTTTTTGACCTTATAATTTTGCCTTTGGAAGAATGTCATATAAATGGAATTATATGATATTTGGCCTTTAGAGTCTGGCTTAATTCACTTGGCATATCTGCATAGTACATCTCCAAATGTTTCCTAGGTACAGTCTCTTGATTATAATTCTCATAAACTCTTTGTTTTTCCTTTGCTAGGATACAGGAAAAAGAAAACTCTGTAATTTTCCAAAGGCATTTTCTCTTTAAACAGTGAAAGAAAGGGAAGAGGTAGGGAAGGAAGGAAGATTTGAGTTGTTTTCTCTTTATATCTTCTATGCCCTAGGAAGCACAGCACAGAGTCTGGTTAACTTTTCATAATGTCAAACACAAAATCCCATGTAGTCCTAGGTGATCAGTCATTCCAGATTAAACCTTCAGGAGACTCTTAGGAATTGGGGGTAACAATAAAGAGGAATGAGTCTTGATTTAAGCAATGTAAGGACTAACCCCTATAAATAAGGTACTTGCTTGGAAGCCACAGGAGACAGTGAATTGGTTAGAAACGAGCAGAGCAGATAGATGATGACAAGGATAATAGAGGATGTGGACTTTCATTGGCCAGGAGACATGAGAACCATGGGGCAAGTTCTGTATCCATCTGTCCTTCCATGAACCTATTAATCATACATCTATCAATCCATTAATTCAACAATTATTTTCTGAGTACATTTATTATGCAAGCGAGAACAAAATGTAGTTCTCTTGCTCCTCTGGGGTCACATGTAGGGTTTCCAGATACAGTTGTGTAGGATGTACACTGCATAACTTCAGAGCCACTCTTTACATCATTCTCTCTTGTGAGTTGTGCAATGTATAACCCATGCCGCCCTGCCACAGTCTAGACAGAAAGAAAAGTTAACAGGTGGTGTGGTACAGTATTTAAGGTAAGTAAGAAGGGAGACTGTAAACAGAGAGGAGCGATACTTAATCAAGTCATTGGACATGGGGGTGGATTTCACTTAAGGCTTCCTGGAGAAAGCAATATCTAAACTGGAGCCATGTGGAAAAGTGGAAGTTAGCCAGATGCAGATGTGGGAATAAAAAGTTCCAAGCCGAGGAAGTAGCACTTGAAAGCCCCCAGAGGCTTTCTCTTCCTTGATACATTCAGGGATATATGAAGAGTTTATACGGTTGGAATGAAGAGGGAAGGGTAGTCAGGGAACATGATAGATTGATTTAGAGAGACTGGCAGGGGCCACATCAGAGGAGGTCTTGCAGGGGAGGCTACGAGCATGGACTTCATCCTGAGGCCAAGAAGGACCAACTGGAGGAGGATGTGACATGGCCAGAGCTGCTCTTTAGAATGATCACTGTGGCTACTGTGTGGAAGATGGGTTGGAAGTGGACCAGACAGGAAGCATGGAGTTTTGTGAGGAGACTGGGCAGTTATCCGGGTGTGAGACAAGAGGGCCTGGAGTAAGGTTGTGGTAAGGTTTGGAAAGAAGAGGGCAGAGATGAACTATGTGAGGAGGTAGAATTGTTAGGATTTGGTGATTGGTCAGATAACAGAGGTGACGGAGGCTAGGAATGAGGGGTGGGCCCAGGTTGCTGGCTTGACTTTTGGGTAGATAGTGAAGCCATTTACTGAGCTGAACGATAGAGGTGAGGTTTGTGGGTAAGATGATGAGCTCCGTTTAGGATATGTTGAGTCTAAGATGCCTGTGGAACCCACAAGTGTTGATGAAGGTAGCATTACAGAGCTCTGCTGCTTGGGAGGGTGATATGGGGGTCCTTATCCTCCACAGTCATTGGAGGTGATCCTCCAGGGACCTTGTGGGAGTGAGATAAAAAGAAGACCCAGACTAGAATTCCAGGAACCAATGAGTGTAAGGGACACACTGAGGTCAAGAAGAAGGAGGAAGTCAAGGAGAGCAAACCCGTTTTCTTCTTCCTGCTGCTTCCTGGGTTATCAAGTTCAGCTTTGGCCAAAGTAGAGTAGGGTCAGGGTGATTTCTGAGCCCCTAAAATATTCCTCTTAGCACCCTGAATACCTGGTCACAGAGCCTGGCAAGTAAAGGTACTTATCTGATGGTGGTTGAGAAAAATGATAGAATGAATAAATTAAAAAGAGTGACTATAAAGCACAGAGACTTTAAAAACAATATTCCAGTGTTTATACATCTAAAAACATGTTCCCTGCAAAGCAGTTGCCTTAATGAATATTTATCTCACGTAGGAAAATCCTCTCAAAGTATGCAAGCAAAGGCAGATACCATTTAGAAAATGATCTACATAACTGACTACATGAAGTAAAAAAATGTAGTTGAGAAAATCGCTAAATATTGAAAGGCAAGGGACAAATTAGAGAAAGCAAAGTATAAGGCATACAGAAGTTGGGCTTTCTTACTATATAAGCATGCCTACTGAAAAGATAAATACTTCAATATGAAAATAACCAAAAGTTATGAATAGACAACCCACAAAAAAACAAATACAAATAATAAACAAACCCATAAAAAGTTCCATCTTATTAATAGAACATTCACCTTAAAATAAGATAACATTTTTCACTTACCAACTTGGCAATGAATTTTGAAAGTTAAAAAAAAATATATGTACTCTTTCATCCAGAAATTCCACCCATAGAAATTTGTGCTAAGGAAATAATCAAGGATGTGAAAAAAAAAAAAAACATGAACACAAAAATATTCATTGCATCATAATTTTAATAGCAACAAAATTGGAAACAAGAAAAACAATGACAGGAAATCACAGATGACTTTTTTTTCTATTTTCTACTTTCTACAGTAGAGATAAATGGCCTTTGCAATTTAGAAAACAAATAAATGCTGCTTTTTTCAAAAAGGGGGAAAAACCTGTTACCTTGACTACAAATATTCTTTTGGAGGGCTGCCACTGTTCGGAATCTTCCAGGGCCCCCTGTGCAGCAGTCTTAAGAGCTAGTTTCTGAGACATGTAAGAAGAAATTGATCTTATTATTCCCTAAGCATCACTTCATTTGGATCAAATACAGGCATGATTCAGTTCCATCACCCACCTAATTCATCTGCTTCTATACCAAATGACTTTAGGGTCTTGTGAAAAATCACTCTCCAAAGGATGAAAATTTCCCCTTCACTGAAGAAATGCAAAGGAATGTTGTTTGGATTTTAGGAATACACACACACACACACACACACACACACACACACACACACGTGTGTGTGTGTATGTATGTATGCGTGTGTGTGTGTGTGTGTGTGTGTATATATATATATATATATATATATATATATATGTTTATCACTGTGCTCAGCATATGGAACTCAATAAATAGTAGCAGTTGTTATTCGCATTTTCTTATTTGGTTTTATTTATTTCCTCAGTTGTCTAGGAGGCCAGATTGCTGAGGCCAGATGGGTGAATACTCCAGCCAATGCTTTTGATGAAATACTGACTCATTCCATCACTTTTTTTGGGTGGACACTCAGTAGCCTCCCACTTTAAAATGCCAGGACTCCAGGAGCTGCAGAAACAAATGAATAATGTCTAATCAGCTGCTTTAGCAACACCCACCGACTCGGAGTAGACATTGCAGTCCCTTGGTACACATTAATATATGATCTTTGAGGCAAAAGGTGGAGTTTGGAGCCGAGCCTTGGTCTGCCCTCTAGTGCCATCTTGGGGTGTGGAGGGGAAGTGCTGACTGTCTTAGTATCACTTAGGGAAAACCATGGGTTGCATAGTGTCACGTCTAGAGAGAGCTCAAGCTTGTCTTCCCCAGCTGCAAAGCTGGGTCTGGTTGGAGGTGAGAAGAAAACAGAAATCTAAAACCAGACCTTGGAATGTGACAGATCTTTGATCTAAGCTCTATCACTTACAGCTGCATGACTTCATCACTCTCCCTCTCTGAGTTTCATACTATGTTAAAATGGGGATGTAATAATGGCTGTTTCATAGGGGTATTTTATGATGGATCGAGATAATAAGAATGATCACCTAAAATAATGTCTGATACATTGCTCCACAATGTAGAGACAGATGGTGTCTCTAGTAAAAGATACAAAGCACATGATTAATAAACGCTGCTGGGGTGGGGGTGTAAAGAGATCATAAATAAAACTGGCTGGGGAGTGGGGCAGGAATTCTTTTAACTTTTTCTTTCCTTGAAATTTCAGGATCGCATTTCTCTCTCTTCCCTCCGATGAATCCAGTGTTGGGGCTGCATCCCAAGCAGGCAGGCTCCAACCCCCTGGAAGACCTATCCATGTTGGGTAGAGTGGAAAAGAGGGGTAGAGTAGATGACTCAGCACAGCAACTCTGCACAGAATCAGAAGAGCTGTATCAGAGCATGTGGCTGGAAAGAGGGAACAGGGAGAGCTATCAGTTCTCACTTTGCATACTAATCTGATTTGTGGAGTAGATGAATGTGTTGAGAAGGAATCTGGGGCTGCATTCAAGAATGAGTGTTGTGATCAATTAGCAATGTCTGCTGTGGTTGCAGGAGAGGGAACTGGTGGCACATCAGCCACATACCTGCCTCTCTGCGACCTGACAAAGAGCGGTTAAATTACAGTTGATCTTTAAGCTGTTAGAAACTGGTCTGTGACAAGGTAAGAGCAGAAATTGAGAGTACGTGTTTAAAAATTTTTATAGCAATTGACAGAGTAATTTTATTGAATCTATTGAATCTAATTGAATCTATTGAATTTATTGAATCTATTGAATCTAATAATAAAACATTCAAGCTTTTATTTTGAAAGTCTTTTTTTCTTATTTTTTCTAGTAATTCACTTTTATTACATTTTATAAAATGATTAGTTCAAGACAGATTGAGGGAAAAAATCGTTCTTCACCAAAGCACTGGCTGAGAGCTTCAGGTGAAAGGGGTAAAAGGAGTCTTTTCTGCTCCAGTATGGACTACCAAGGAGACAACAACATAAGAAGTCTGTATTGCTTAGATTTCTGCAAATCTCCCTTAGGAACCTGCAGCAGTTAAGTAACTGGGGCAGAGTTCAAGTCTGAAATCCTGGCTGCCTTTGCTTTGGAGAATGGTCAGTAATCTGAATACTCCCATTTGCCTTTTTTTTTGCTTTTTGTCCTCCCAAAGGTTAATTGCTTTTGGGAAAACTGAGGCAGCTCAACCAATACAACATAAATTCTCACAAAAAGTTTCCAAGGTGGAGTTGTTGGCATGTGTATATAGCCTCCCATGGAGACTAAGGGAAGAGAATGTACACATGTGGGTGTGGCAGGCCCCAAGATGCATCACTGAGTGAATGACACAGATGGCAAGTGTGGTAGACTGCCTGCTATCTTTTCTGGATTCTTGGAGCTAAGGGTATGTTTATTTCTTCTATTCAACTTAGCTGTGGATTTGGGCAATCTGATTTCTATAGCAGGCTGAGTAGGCTAAGGGATGACAATTCTCAGAAAATCATTTATATTGAAATCATGAAATAAGACGTGCATGGTAGGGGAAAGCAGATGAAAGCTGAAAGCTTAGCAGAAAATTGTAATCATGTAGGCAGACAATGCAAAGGAAGGTTGGGTAGGTGGATGGCAGCCCTCCCCCTCACCTGGGAGCTATTTCAACTCACCCAGAAGCAAGAACATCTTTGCTGCAGCCAAGGTTTTGCACAGTGGCTCTCAAGACTTCATGCTCAGAGATTGTGGGATCAGTATTGGTAGAGGTCACCTGATGTGGTCTAGAGGCTGGGTTGGAGTCGGACAGATCTGGGTTCAAATGCCAATCTGCTGCTTACTAGCTGTACCATCATGGGCAAGTTGCCTTACTGTGCTGACTCACAGTTAGCCTCATCTTTAATATGGGGATAATATTATTAGGCCTACCTCCTAGGGTACTCAGGATATAAGCTGACAAATACTGAGGGCCCACTGGGACATTTCTTTAGCACATTCTTGGGGGAGTGGGTTCTAAAAAGAGCTGAGTTGAACAGGAGAATCTATCCGGTCCAACTCCTTTATGTTTTCAGATGGGGAAACTGAAGCCCAGAGAGGGGAATGAAATTGTATAAGATTAAATTTGCCAAGTAGTGCCAGGATTGGGTTTAGACTCCAGGTTTCTCAATTTGACAGCTAGCTAAAAAATTCAAAACTGCTTTGTCATTCAAGTTGAAACATGGTCAAAGCCAAAATGGTTTCCTAGTTTTTAGCTTCCTTATGCCAAGGTCCCAGCTCAAGCCTGAGTGGGGATTCAGATGAGAATCTTGCCTCATTAGTATCCCAGTGCCTCCTGGGAAGAAACTCTTCCTAAGGAGAGAAGGCACCTAGCATAACAAACTTGACTCACTAGTAATTATGGTCTTCAGGTAGGGCCATGTGCCCAGAGTGGTGGTTCTCACTTGGTTCTGGGTTCAGATCCAGACATTTGTGTCAAGGTCCTTGCAAAGGAGAGGATTATACATGTTCTGTTTTACTAAAAGTTCTATGATGTTTTGAGCATGAACAGCATTACTCTGTGACAATTCTAACAGAGGGTAGAATGAAAGGAGGTGGGAAGCATTGGCTTAACTTTCCTGCTACATCATGGGGAAGTTTGCCACAACTGACCAGGCTTCAACTGTGGCAGAAGATGGTGTCCAGAGGGGACACAGGGATAATCAGTGGGTGCAAGACAGAGCGGGCAGAAGCCTGTTATGGTGGAGGTAAGTCTATTTGAGCTGTAGACATGGCTAGTTGTTTACCCAATACCATTCCCTCTTCTTTGATAACTGAATTACCATCTTGTTCAAAGAGGCAATGTGTCTGGCCCAAATTATGGATCTGGTCTAAGTCAATTATCACAATAGCATGCCCCCTCTTTCCCAGTCTCCCTTGAAGTTGAAATGACCATGTGACCTAATTCTGGTCACTGTGCCTTCAGGGGCAATCGGCTCTGGAGACTTCTGGGAAATCGTTCAGGGTATAAACGTGGCCCCTTTTCTTTTTTTTCGTGCTTGAATGTGGATTTGATGGCTGGAGCTGCAGCAGCCATTTATTTAGACTCTTCATTAGGTGACTCAGGCAAAACAAAACAAGACAAAACAAAATGGAACACCCTCCTATTTGTTTACGCCGCAAAGATCAGGTTTTCTGTTCTGTGGGGTGGAAAGCATTCCTAATTTGATAAATAAACACACATAAAGAATACGAGCTGTGGGATCCCAGGAATGTTGGACTTGGGAGGGAAACCTGTTCTACATAGAGCTCTGGTGTTCTGTATAGCAATTTGGATTATACCGTTGTACTTGTGAATGAGCTCTGAAGCAAGAAAGATTGATAAGAGGCATAGTTATTGGAAAGGAAGCAACAAATATATCATCATTTCTAGATATTATGATTGTGTTTGTAAAAAATCCAAAAGAATCTACACAAAAAGGATTACATTAATACATGAATTTAGCAAGGTCATTGACCACAAGACCAGTGTTCAAAAATAATCTTACTTCTAAATACTAGCAACAAACAAATCAACAATGAAACTTTAAAAAATATGTTATAATGGTATAAAAGACATCAACTATCTAGGAATAAATTGAATGAAAGATGTATAAAAACATTTTTTTTAAAAAAACACCTAAAACAACACCAAACCCAAAACACATTGAGAGAAATTAAAGAACTAAAAAAAACCGATATTTCACTTGAAAGACTTACTATTGTAAACATGATAATTCTCACTACCTTTAGTGATAATTTTAGTGCAATCTCAATTTACAAAAATCCCAACAGGTATTTTGGTGAAGATCAATAAACTTGGCAAAGAGTTAGGAATTGTCAAAGCAATCCTGAAGAAGAACAAAGTTGTCTTAATTACTAGAGCTTTATGTTACTATTAGATGTGAAGATATAACATAAAGGTTATAGTCATTAAGACAGTGTGGTACTGGCCCAAGAATAAGCCAACAGAATGGGATAGAGAGCCATCTGCATTATCATTACATTAATTGCATTCTTTGAACAAGAGGAATGAAAGAAGCTAGATGCATGCAAAAGGGTATATGCTAAATGATTAGATTTATATAAAGTTCAAAAAAGGCCAAAGATAGTAGGATGTTAGATTGTAGGAAATTGGGTAGAAGATACCTGGGGTGGGGGTTAAGGATCACAACTGAGCAGGAGGACACTTCTGGGCTACGTTTCTTGATCAGAGTATTGCTAATGGGCAATATTCACCCAGTGAAAGTTCTTGAAGTTGTACTCTTATGACTCATGCACATTCCTAATTTCTGTTATCCTTCTATAAAATGTGGACAATTAAAACTTTAAAAAAGTGTGGGCTCTGGAATCAGACGGGTTGGGTTCAAGTCCTGATTTGGCCTCTTATTGTCTGTGTCCTTGGACACAGTATCTGTCTCAGTTTCTTCACAAGTACATTGGAATGAAAATAATACTTACTAATTAAACCCATAAAACCATCTCTGGTAAATTGTAAGCACTCTATGAAGACTGGCTATTATTATTATTCCTATTATGTGACCCATTTGCAACCTAAGCTAGTGAGAAGCAAAGGTTACACTTGATAGCTGGGGAAGGAACTGGGAAAAGATTTGTGTCTAGGTTTTGTTGCCAGAATGATAAAAAAAATCAAGGTGGTCTCCCAAACTATTTGCTTGTATGCTTGCTAGTTGGAGTTTCTCAATCAAGATGCCTCCGAGCCAACAAAAGAGCTTGAAATCCACCATGGATTCCAGTTACTCACCAGTTTGTTGGCTCTGAATTTGAGGGAAGAGGTTTCCTCATTAGTTTGTAAGTTAAAAAAAAAAAAAGGTAATTCAAATCCTTTGCTCTCTGCTTTGTTAGCTAACTAAAAGTCTAAAATTGAAGACTGGTGCCAGCGTTTTCCTTAGTTTCTTTTGCTAAGACACTCCTAGTTGTGAGTTGCAAAAGGGCAGACTTAGGATTCGTTCTGATTCTAGGTCTTTGCCAGCTCCTAGGTTGGAAAGACCTCACCTTGTCTTTCTTCCAGCTATCTGCCTGAAGGCCTTATCTCTAATTATGGAAGGAAAGCTTTTGTCCTCCTGTGAAAGGGTTTTTGGGCTTCAGAGATAATTTTGTATCCTGGGAATCACCTTGGAAGAGGACAGAGAACCACAGTGTGCCCTGCGGTGGAGGAGAGAAAATAAGAACTAGTAACAACCCTGCTCTTTAGAACCCAAACCTGCCAGCTGGTTCAACATGTCACCTGCTCTTTTTTTTTTCTTGTTTCCTAAGATAGGAAATTAAATGACCCCACCTGTGGTAGTTTCTGCTTAAAGCCTTTAGAACAGAGAGCTTGTCTTTCCAGATCCCTGGGGAAAATTAAAACAGCAGAAAGCTCTGATGAAAAACCAAAGACAAGCAGCTCAGAACGACCTCGCTTTCTCTGGAGCTGGTGCCCTTCAAAGCTGAGCCTTATATTCATTTGTTCCCCTCTTTGGGGACTTTTGGCCATCTCAAAGTCAGTCCTTCTCCTTGCTGGAGGGCAGGCACTTGGAGAGATAGATGTGGATACAGAGAACAGCTGGGCTCTGTGTCTCCTTAGCTCAGCGGGGATAATTATTACACTGCTTAGTTGGAGGAAGAATATTTCTTTCTTCGTTTAAAGGCCAAAGTAGTCAGTGATCTATGAGGCTCAGCTACACAGAGAGGGAAAACAAAGTGGTGAAGAGCTGGAGTGAGGTTCAAACCCCAGCTCTGCCACTTACTAGCTGTGTGACCTTGGGGCTGGTGAACGTGAATCTCTTCACCTGTTCAGAAGGGCCAAGAGCACTGGACTTCATCGGGTGGTGAGGATTAAAAGAGATAACGTGTGGAGAATACTTAGCATGGGGTCTGGCACATGGCAGACCCTCAGAAAAGGACAGCTTTTAGTTTTATTATTCATGTCAAGTGATACCTATTGTGGCTTCTCAAATTATAGCCAGTTTTCTTCTCTGCTTTGAGTCTTCCAAATGAATTTTGTGGTTAAAATGTTTGTCTGTCTCCGGTGGTCTGGTATCCTAGCTAATCAGGCCGTGGACGTCTGTTCCTTGGAGACATTTCACCAGGATAATTGGGGAAAAATTGAGTTAGGGGCTGCTACAATTTTCTCAAGGTCGTCCAATCATGCCTCTCTCGTCTCACGGCTGGGGCAGTCTGGCTTTTGTCTCCATCTTCAAAAAGCTGTAAGCGTGCATGTGAGGTGACTTCAGGCCTCAGTAGCTGCTCGCGCCATTGGGAAACTTGCCAGAGGGAGAGAGAAGTGGCACACAGCCACATCTGTCTGCTTTTGTCTGCCTGCAGCTGGTAGAGTAAGAGCAGGCATCTCTCTCCTAGACTACATCCTGCTCTTGCTGGTGGCCTGGCTCACTTTGTAGCTGCAAGTGTAAGATTTGGCCTGTGCCTAGGCTATCTCTTTGTACCTTACTTCTGGGATTCCCCCCTCAGATAGTAATAATATTAGTAATGATATTCGTTACCATTTTGTATACTCTTCTCATAAGATCCTTGGCTGTGGGGTCACATCTTGACCTGGCCATTTATTAGCTCTGTGAATTTGAACTATATGGCTTTTACCTAAATTGGTGGTTCTCAAACTTTGCTGATGATTTAGTAGAATCATCTAGGTAGGTTTTGAAAATTCCAATGCCCAGGCCCTACTACTTGCATCAGAATCTGTGGGGAAGGAGGGGGCACAATCCAGGCACAATCATTTTTAGCTAACCCCAATATACAGCTCTCTGGGGACCCGTTAGCTGATTCCCCAGGCTCACCCCTTCCACGTGGTGTGGTCCTCAAACCAGCTGTGTTAACATCACCTGCAAAGATGATAAAACTTGGGGCACCTGAGGCCTCACCCTAGACCTACTGAATTGGAATCCCCAGGCGATTCTCCCGTACACTAAAGTACATGGGAGAAGCACAGATGGAAAGCTCGCTCTCCTTATCAGTAAAGCAGAGGTTATAGGGGTGCCTGGGTGGGTCAGTTGGTTAAGCGGCTGCCTTCAGCTCAGGCCATGATCCCAGGGTCCTGGAATCGAGCCCTGCATCAGGCTCCCTGCTCGGCAGAGAGCCTGCTTCTCCCTCTCCCTCTGCCTGCTGCTCTGCCTACGTGTACTCTCTATCTCCGTGTCAAATAAATAAAACCTTAAAAAAAAAAAGTAGAGGTTATAATAACACCCATTGTGTTTCTCAAACTTACCTGCTCAGAAGGGTCACCTGGAGTGCGTGATGAAAATACAGATTTGGGACCCCTGGGTTGGCTCAGTCAGTTAAGCATCTGCCTTCTGCTCAGGACATGATCCCAGGGTCTTGGAATCTATTCCCACATTTGGCCCCTTGCTCAGTGGGGAGTCTGCTTCTCCCTCTGCCTGCCTCTCCCCCTGCTTGTGTGCTCTCTCTCTCTCTAACAAATAAATACAGCATTTTTTTATTTTAAAGAAAATACAGATTCATTAGACCTCACCGCAGTCCCAATGAATCAGAATGTCCAGGGTGAGACTCCCTGAATCTATATGAATGCCTAGTGTTCCCTGCAGGTGATTCTTAGAACCGGGCAAGCTTGGGAACTACAGAGTCCTAATCCTTAAAGGAGTATTGTCAGGACTGAAAAAACAAAGCTGTATATTTGTTGTTATTTATTATTGTCAGATATCAAGGGTTTACTATTGTGTGACACAGTACTAGCTGCTTTGTGAACATTCTGATCACACGAGATAAATATTGTCTCCATAGTACAGAGAAGGAAACTGAGTTTCAGTGAAGGAAAGTGACTTGCTTTAAGTTGCACAGCTGGGGCACAGTTAAGTCAGGATGGCTCCAAAGCCTGAACTCTTTATCACTTCCTACAATCATGGAAGTTCGATTTCATGGCTTTTCTTCTCCTTCAAGAAGAAGAAATTTTGCCTTCAAGCCGGCTATTAGAATTTCAGATTTACCTACCAATTCCTGAGCCTGCTCACCTGGTTTAGTCACAAGGTATTTATTGAGCACCTACTGTGGGCCAGGCCCTGTACTGGGCAGTGGGGATGTAGCTGAGAGCAAGGGAAGGGCCACTGATGAGAGCTTAGAGTTCAGTGAGTGTAACAAACAATCTTCAAGTAATCCTACAGGGCACCTGGGTGGCTCAGTGGGTTAAAGCCTCTGCCTCGGGCTCAGGTCATGATCTCAGGGTCCTGGGATCGAGCCTGCTTTCTCCTCTCTCTCTGCCTACTTGTAATCTCTCTTCTCTGTCAAATAAATAAATAAAATCTTAAAAAAAAGTAATCCTACAGATGGTCATTAATTATAACTGAGACAAGTGTGGAAGGACCACAGACTCTAAAAGCAGACAATAACATACCCTATTCTCAGAGTTGTGCCACTGTCACCACTATCTAATTTAGAACATTTTATCACCTCAAAAAGAAATTCTGTACCCATTAACAGTCGCTCCCTATTCCCTCTCCCAACCCAGGCCCTGGCAACCACGAATCTATTTTCTGTCTCTGTGGATTTGTCTATTCTGGACATTTCATATAAATGGAATCCTACAATATGTGGCCTTCTGTGTCTGACTTCTTTCACTGAGCATGCTGTTTTCCAGGTTTGTCCACCTTTTAGTGTGTATCAGTAGTTCTTCTTATGGCTGAACAATATTTGATTGTATGGATAGACTGCATTTAATTTATCCATTTATCCGCCGATGACCATTTGGGTTGTTTTACTCGTGGGCTATTATGAAAAATTTCTTTCTTTTTTTATTTTTAAAGATTTTATTTATTTATTTGACACAGAGAGAGAGATCGCAAGTAGGCAGAGAGGCAGGCAGAGGGAGAGGGGGAAGTAGGCTCCCCGTTGAGCAGAGAGCCCGATGTGGGGCTCGATCCCAGGACCCTGAGATCATGACCTGAGCCGAAGGCAGAGACTTAACCCACTGAGCCACCCAGGGGCCCTGAAAAATTTATTTGATTCAAAGTCCACTGAGACCCCCTCTGACTCCTAGAACAGTGTCCTCCGGGTGCCCACACTCACTGGGTTGGGCCACTTCAGTTTCATGGCTTCATTATCTCAGTACAAGGCCTCTGCATTCACTGTGGCAGGGGGAAGAGAGAAGCAATGAGAACTTGCATCTACTGGTAGGTGCTTAGGCCTAGAGGTGACACATGTGCCCTGCTATCCAGAACTAGACATGTAGCCGCATATAGTTGCAAGGAAGCCAAATAGTGTACTCTTCTTGTGTGCTCAGAAAGAGAAAAACAAGGCCAGATAATGGTGAGTACAAGTACTGTCTATCCTAGGCAGGCTAATAATTTGGCATCCCCTCAAATCATTATTCTTCAAATATTTAGTGAAGGAATTTAGTGAAGAGGCTGAATGTTGTTGGGTCTTAAGAATGCAAACAAATACTCCTTTTGGCAATAGTCTCTCTGTTGTCCAAGCAAAACAGCTCTGGGTTCAAACTTACATCTCTGTTCAACAAAACAAAAAGCCTGCTATGAATCTGAACCCTCCTCCCTAGAAGACTGATGAGTGGTTAGAATAGCTGATTCAGAATCAGTGCTGAGTATAAATCCTGGCTTCATAACCCTGGACATGTAGCAGGTGTTCACTACAATATGACAATAATATTAATAGCAAAGAGTTATGTAACACTTTTTTTTTCATTTTTGAGTTATGTAACACTTTCAATGTGTCAGGCACTGTTCTAGGTGCTTTACATATATTAATTCATTGACTCCTCGCAACAGCCCTGGAAGGTTAAGCACTGTTATTATCCCAAGCAAACAGTGGCACAGAGACTTTAGGTAACTTGACACACAGCTGATAAATGTTTGTGCCGTGATTTCCACCATTTGTGCTCAAAACTCTATGCTACTAAGAAATTCCTTTCTGTAGCAAACTGGTTGAGTTCTCAAAGTCTACTCCTAAATTCATTTGCTTTAAGTCTGAAGTGGCACTGTACCAGTGACTGCTTTGTTAACAGAAAGCAGTTGATGCCCTTCTTTTCCAGCTCATGCTTACCCTAGTTCCTAATAATGCAAGGTTGAGATTTCAAAAGTGTTTGAGCTTCTGTATTATGGCAATAATTACTATTCTTGTGATTAATTGAGCATATACTAAGCATCAGATGCCACACAAGAAGCTTTCATTCATGATGTTTCATAAAATTACTGAATTAGACCTATGAGCTATTTTCATTTAACAAATAAAGAACTTGGGCTGCCGAGAGCTGAAGTAACTTCCTCAAGGTATCATGGGTTGTAAGGAGTGGAATCAGGAATCAGACTCAGATGTAGCTGAAGGCAAAGCCAGAGCTCTTGCTACTGACTGATACTTTCCTGGAGTGGCAGGTGGGAAAGGCTGGACAGAGAGTGTGAGAGTGAGGGCAGAGGAAAGGGAAGGAAGGATGGAAATCAAGAGGCATGGGCAGTATAGGCTTAATGGGAGCTCCACCCAGTGTTGCTTGAAACATGGGAAATGGGTCTTTTGGGATGTGCTTAATTAACCTTCACTTGCCTCTTTGTCAGTGTGAAGTTGCATTTATAAACTCCCTGATGTTTAATAGCAAGTTGGTCTAGTACAAAAATCAGAGGATTTGGAGTCTGAATAGCTGCATTCTTTGTTCAGTGTTATCAATAATTTGCCATATATCCTTGGAAGAGTCATTTTACTTCTGAACTTTATGTTCTCTTAAAACAAGGGTCAGATTGGCAGGACAAGGGATTGGGAGAATCAAATGAGGGAGTACATTTGATTTATAAGCATTATTTGTTTATATTTTGTTAAAGATAGCACTCATAAACACTATTTGTCAATAGTGGAAAAATTGGAAAACAGAAAGAAGCAAGAGTTAAAAATAGTGTAAATACTCTTTGCGGTAGTCACCACGGGCTGGCTAACCTGACGCCAACCTGCCCCCCAGTTTTTTCAGCCTCCCTTGAACCTAAGGTAGCTATGCAACCCAGTTCTGGCCAAAGACACGAAAGTGTCAGGCTGTTGCTTTTCCAGCTCAAATGAACAGATGGGGTTTGTGCCATCCCTCCTTCCTTGAATATGGAATGTAATGTGTGAGTTCCAACCATCTTGAGACCACAGGGAAAGGCCAAGAGAACTGCACAGATGCTAGCCCCGGCAATGTTGTATTGCTGAACCAACGCCAGCATCCACCTCCCTCCAGGTTTCTTATTTTGTGAAAAGAATAAACCCTTGTTATTTTAAGCCACTGTTAATTGGGTTCTCTATAACTTCTATCATAACTGTTACATTAATACACTCTCATCATCCAGAGATCATTACTGGTAACACCCCAGCCTTCATCTTTTTAGATCTTTTCCAATGTATATGGGGCAGAAAACTTTTTGTTTTGTTTTGTTTTAAAGTGGGCTCCACGCCCCGCTTAGAGCCTGGTTCAAGGCTTGAGCTCATGATCCTGAGATCAAGACCTGAGCTGAGGTGAAGAGTCAGATGCTTGACCCACTGAGCCACCCAGGTGGCCCCAGAAAACTATTTTGAATTATTAAGAGGTTGTTCCCTCCTAACAAACACATGCTACAGAGTATATAGACCTGTATGTTTATGTTCTATGCTCACCATTCAAGCATTTCCTGGGCATTACCCAGAAGGGAAAATAAATGACTGAGAAAAAAAAGGCCAAACTCTTGGCTACTCCTAAGGTGATTTGAAAATGTACAGCAGGGACAGAAATTGGGAAGCCAAAGTACTTTTGATACACAAGAGCCAAGATTTTTTGACAGAAAAAAAAATGTTTATCTCTAGATTTACAACAGTCTGACTTTATATATAAAAGAACAAACCTGAGAACCTTAGAGAAGTGTTTGGAAGATAAACCCCAGAATGAAGAAAAATTCAGGTGCAAAAAAAAGAGATATAAGTTGGAATATCTGGAGACGAAAATGAGCATTGGAGGGATGAAAGCTGAGTTGACATTATACTTAGATTTGGAGGAGGGGCTCAGAGCTCTGGCCCACACCTGAGACTGTACATAAGTATTAGGAATTCTAAATGGGTTCAGCGAGAATTCAAAAACAGAAGGCCCTTGAGCCTCTCTTACCAGGATGTAAATTCACTGAAGTCACTCCATATCAAACCTGACACTTTGAAGGGCAAAGTTGCTTGGGGGATTGGCAGGGCTGAAGGCCCTTAGATGAGGGAAAGCATCTAAGAATTCCCCAGTGACCCCCTGCGATGGGTACCAAATAGGCTGAAAATAAATTGGGACAGCCAGGAGAGGACTTAAGACATTAGCAGCAGATACCAGAGCTTGATAATGGGGACCAGATAAGAGAACTGCAGAGGCCAGGGAAGAGCAGAGGGTAGCACAAGACCAGATGCCACTCCTCTAAATTCCAGAGCAATGCATCTGTCCATGGAAGAAATGGAGAAACAGGAAGGAACAGGAAGTGGGGAGGATCTTGAACTGCCCTCCTTAAATCAGGAAGTGTCTGAGTTACCTTAAATTACAAGATTAGCTTTTCTACAATCAGCAGGAATGTGGGCTAGGGGTCTAAGACAAATTCAGTTTAAAGAAATAAATAATTCAGTTTAAATAAATAAATAAATAAATAAATAAATACTTGATACCTAAGTACATATTCTGTAGCTTTTAGCTCACTACAATACATACCTATATTTATAACACGAATGTCATCTTTTTAATTTGGAAGAATATTGCACAAACTATTTTATAAATGTCTGTTTCTCCAATCTATTGTGAACATCTTTCTATGTCTACCAATATTAATTTGTAATAGTGATATCTAAAATGTTTTTGGAAACTTTTGAGAATCTGATAAAAATTATATATCCAGAAAAATGCATCCACACAAAAATGTCTCTGTATAATTCAGGGTACTGTTTGAGAACACAAGGTTAAGAATCCTCTGTCTGCAATATAATTTCCAATAACTGAATGTTACACATTATATGGTCACCCCATCATTTATTTCATCAATGTATTGTTGAATAGTTAGACCCTAGTTTTTCTCTATTATAGATGATCTTTATGATAAATTCCTAGAAGCAGAATTGCTAGTCATGGTAGGAATATTTGCACTGCAGATAGTAGAATACCCAAATAACAGTGGTTTATTTTTCTCACATAACAAAAGATTCAGAAGAAGCATCTAGGTGTAGACTCAATAATGACCTCAAGGACTCATATTTTATTCTGCTAGTCTTAGTTTTTTGTTTTATCACCTCCTGGGTACAATACGGCTGCTGCAGCACCAGATATCATATCTTCGTTAAAGGCATGAGAAAGAGGGAAAAGGCAATTATTTTTATCAGGAAAGCAGACTTCTGTGTAAGTCTCAATAGCCAGAACTAGATTGCGTGGCTGTAGGTTTCCAAGGGAGGCTGAAAAGGTGAGTATTAAGTTTTTCCAGATTTTTTTTAGTGGAAGCAGTTAAGGAAGAAGAGTGTTAGTGGTGGATTTTGGGTTAACCAGTCTGCTACACACAGCCCCAATTTTAAAGGAGTTGATCTACAGAGGCAACATAACTGAAAGGGCTTTATAAACCAAAAATTTCTGTACAAATGTGAGATATATAATTTGTTAGAAGTGATGCTGTGTTTTCTCAGCAGATCAAATATGTAGTATTATTGCTAACCCCTGGGCAACTGCCTTGCTAATTGGCCACCTCAGCTCAGAAATACATTATTAAAAAGCTCTTTTTATAGGAACAGCTTTTCCATACCTAGTGACCAAATTACTTGTTTATACCCTGTTTTGATATTTCAGTCACCTCCCACCAAGGTGTTAGGGAAACAACACCAGGCATGGGGCCCAAAGACCTGAGTTTGTTTCTTAGTTCTACTACCTGATCACAGGGAAGACACTCCCCCAGGCCTTGAATTCCCTACCAGTAGGACGTGAATAATAATTTCTACTTTGCAGCATTGCTAGAGGGACCAGATGAGATTATGGTTGAGAAAGTGCTATGAAGTGGGATGTTGATATGGGTTGTTGTTGTTGTTCAGCACTTGTTCTTAGTGGCCACATTGGGACCTGTTAAACCAAGGCCAGGGCCTGTGGTTTGCTGGTAAATGGACCCTCCAAGCATTTTGCCCCCTTGATTTGTAGTGTTCAGTGATATTCATGGAATAAATACTCTCACCATGGCCAATTTCAAGGCACCAACAGTTTAACAACCAGCAGCAATTTTGCAGATAATTCTCAGATATTTAACAAATCTTCCTATTAGTGGGTATGAGGCAGCTGCAGTGTACTACTGGTCTAGAACATCAAGTCAGCCATCTTGCAGCCAGGTGTCCTGGCTGGGTCCAAATCAGCATGTAGATACACCTGGCAGGAGTAGTTACCAGTCAGTTCTCATTTCATCCCCACTGTCTGTCTTCACACACACACACACACACACACACACACGGATATGTGGAAGGTATTTGCAAACTCCAAAGGGCTATCCTCATGCAAGTTGTTTGATGAACTGATTTTTAGTAGCATCTAGTTCTACACCTCTGAACAAAGGATTAGAGTTATAAGAGGAGAGAAGTCATTGAGAACTAATCCTGTACCTGTATCTTTGGTCGGTCAGTGACAGAAAACCAACTCAAACTGATTAAAGTAGAAAGGAAAGCTTCCCATACCTATATGGCCAACTAATCTACAGCAAAGGAAACAATATACAATGGAAAAAGACAGTCTTTTCAGTAGATGGTGCTGGGAAAACTGGACATTTACATGCAAAAGCATGAAACTGGACCCCTTTCTTATACCATATATGAAAATAAACTCAATATGGATTGAAGACATAAATGTGAGACCTGAAAACTCCTAAAAGAAATCACAGGCAGTAATCTCTTGGACATCAGCCTTACTTAGCAAGGTATTCATGAAAATGTCTCCTCAGGTAAGGGAAACAAAAGGAAAAATAAACTATTGGGGCTACAGCAAAATAAAAAGCTTTTGCATAGCAAAGGAAACCACCAACAAAACAAAAAGGCAACCTACTGGATGGGACAAGATATTTGCAAATGACATATCTGATAAAGGGTTAATATCCAAAATAAATAAAGAACTTATAAAACATAACACCAACCTCCCAAATAATCCAATTAAAAAATGGACAGAGAACCTGAACAGACATTTTTCCAGAGAAGACATACACGTGGCCAACAGACACATGAAAAGATACTCAGCATCACTCACCATCAGGGAAATGCAAATCAAAACCACAATAAAATATCACCTCATACCTGTCAGACAAGAGATAGTATCAAAAAGATAAGAAATAACAAGTTGGTAAGGATGGAGAAAAGGATCACTCATGCACTGGTGGGGGAATGTAAATTGGTGCAACCATTGTGGAAAACACTATGGAGGTTCCTCAAAAAAAAAGGGGGGGGATTTAAGAAATAGTAATTCCACTATGGGATACCTACCCAAAGAAAACAAAATCACACAAAAAAAGAAAGAAAATAAAATCACTAATGTACAAATATATATGCACTCCTGTTTATTATAACATTATTTACAATAGCTGAGATATAGAAGCAACTCAAGTGTCCATGAGTATATGAATGGATAAAGAAGATGTGGTATACATATAAATTGAATATTACTCAGCCATAAAAAGAATGAGATCTTGCCCTTCCCAACGACATGAATGGACCTAGTGGGTATTCTACTAAGTGAAATATGTCAGACAGAGAAAGACAAATACCATATGATTTCACTTATATGTGGAATATAAAAAACAAGCAAACAAATAAAATCAGACTCCTAAATACAAAGAACAAACTGGTGGTTGCCAGGAAGTGTAGAGGGGGAAATAAGCAGGAAAAAAGAAATAAGGAAAACTTATTGACTCACATAACCAAGATGTTCAGGGCTTATGGCTTTAGGCAAGGCTGGATCCAGGTGCTCCAGCAATGTAACCAAGATCTCAGGCAGGCTTTCCCCTCAGAGTGGCAAAGTAGCCACTGGAAGTTTCAGTTTAGTAACCCCGGTGAAAAGAGAGCACTTCTTTCTTTCTTTCTATTTTTTTTTTTTTTTGAAGATTTTTTGATTCGTCAGAGAGTGAGAGAGCACGGGGAGCAGCCCATAGAGGGAGAAGCAGGCTTCCTGCTGAGAAGGGAGCCCGATACGGGACTCAATCCCGGGACCTGGGATCATGACCTGAGCCAAAGTCAGATGCTTAACTAACTGAGCCAACCAGGCATCCCATTCTTTCTTGACAGTGTCAGTAAAACTCTCATGAGTTGTTGCTTTTTCCAGCTGGGATCACGTGCTAATCTCTGAGTCAACCCTAGTTAGTGGGAGATTATAATACTCTCATTGGCCAGGCTTGAGTCATATGCTCATTCCAGGGAGCTGCAGATATGGTCTGCTCATCTAAACTACGTGGGCTGAAAATGGATGAGTGTCCGTCCTCAAGGGAAGACTGGAATTCTGTTACCCGAAGAAGGGGAAATCTGTGATTGGCAGATCAAAACAGCAAATGCCAGTATAAATCTGATGTGCTTCCTGTTGTACTGGGGAGATCTGTGTGGCATGAAAGGCAGATGTTCCAAATATAGCTCAGACATCCTTGGGTTTCATCAGCCTGTGGTTCCCATGAAGATCATATTAGCATTAATACTCTGTCTTTTTTTTAGACTGCTTTTAAAGGTTGCCCCTCAGATATTTCTCAAAGTCAAAATTTCTCGGGGGTATGGTCATAGGGACTCACAAATCAGTCTGGGCTATTGCTTCAGCGAAACTTCCCAGCCAGTGCCCTGCTGTTCATTGCTATGCTCCAGAACCATGAGATGAAAAACTGTGTGTCCTGCTCCCTGAGCCCCCAGCCCAGGTGGGAGATGAGATGAACAATAAACACTACATACTGAACATTTACTAGAGACCAGGAATTTATTTATTTTAAAATTTATTTGACAGAGAGAGATACAGCGAGAGAGGGAACACAAGCAGGGGGAGTGGGAGAGAGAAGCAGGCTTCCCGCTGAGCAGGGCCCTATGTGGGGCTTGATCCCAGGATGCTGGGATCATGACCTGAGCTAAAGGCAGACGCTTAACGACTGAACCACCCAGGCGCCCCGAGACCAGGAATTTAACATGCCTTTCTCCTTCAGTCCTCTCAACAACTTTTGGAGGTATGTATTAGGACCTGCAATTTACACATGGCAACTCTGATTGCTAAAGATCTTGTCCAGGCTGACTCAGCCAGGAAGAGGTAGAGTCAGGATCTAGCTTTCTTTCTCGTCTCCCTATTTGCCAGAAGCAAATCTAACTCAGTTTGATATTACCTCCAACTCTGAAACAGTGTTTCCCTCACAAGAGATGTTCAATTAAAATTGAATTGATATAAGAACCTGTCCATGTTCCTCAGAGGGCCACTGGTCTGAAGGACTGAGTTCGCTGGCATAGGATGATGTTATGGGCTGAATTACTTCCCTCAAATTGCATTTATTGTAGTCCCAGCTCCCACCCAGTACACAGAATGCGACTATATTTGGAGATAGGATCTTTAAAGAGGTAATTAAGTTAAAATCAGGCCATTAGGGTGGGCAGTCGTCCAATATGACTGGTGTCCTTCTAAGAAGAGGAGATTAGAATACAGAGACGCACAGAGGGAAGACCACGCAAGGATGCAGAAAGAAGATGCCCGTTTGCAAGCCAAGTGGAGACGCTTCAGAAGAAACCAACCCTGCAGACACACCTTGATCTTGGACTTCTGCACTCCAGAAGGGTCAGAAAATATATTTCTGTTGTTTAAGTCACCCAGTCTGTGGTACTTTGCTGTGGCAACCTAACAAACTAATACAGCCAGGAATATCTTGGAAGAAGAAAGGTCAGGATGAAATGGTATTGAGATAGAAGAACAATGCCTTTTGTTGATTTTTGAAAAATTACCTAGGTAATAATACATGCACATTCAAAAGGCATGAAGCCTCCCTCCTACCTCTGTCCCGCCTCCACCCCCACCTGCTTTCCCTCCCTAGAGGCAAACAGTTACCAGTCTCTCAGGTCTCCTCCTATTCATTTTTTCTCTCTCCACAAATGTATATTTAAATTCTTTTCTCACCCTCTACACACTGTTTTACACCTTGCTTTTTTGTTTAATAAAACATCCCAAAGATCCTGCAATAATGACTTTAACAAAGCATGTTTGGAGAGTAAGAAAAATACCCTGGTGAATCACCAACATGATTAAAAAGTGAAAGCAGTGCATCGAAACAGCTTGGCCACCGTCAGGTATTTTAAGCCTGCTGTGCTCTGCAGAGCGGGGATGAGAGGCCTCAGAAGCAGGTGAGATGGCCACTGGCTGGAGAGGAGCCTGCCTCTCGCAGGAGGACAAACCTTTGGTTATTCACACCACCCTCAGCCCTCCTCTCTGCCCTTCGCTCCCTCACACACAAAGTAGGTCAGCTTGAGAGACGCTGCCTTGAGCAAGCGGGAGGGAGAACGGTCCATGCTGAGTGGGAGGGCACGATTCTGGGCCCATATTGGGATGCCATCTGTAATTGTAGACTCTCAGAACTGCAAGAGATCTTAAAGATCATCTTGCCTAATTCCTTCGTTTTACTGATGGGGAAGCTGAGCCCATGGCGAGGGAGGGGAAGGAAACTACCTAAGGTCATATAGGTAGTTGGGGACATGTCAGTGCTCTTTTGATGTTGCCACAGTGCCTCTGTTGGCTCCGAAACTTTTGTCTAGGTGTCCAGATTTTACTTTGTCTTCTTCGTCATGCCCTGTGTATCTCCCTTCTGCAACTGAAAGCAAGAGAACAGACCCTAAAGTCAGACTGCCTGGGTTTCCATACTGGTTCCCCTTACTAGCTGGGTGATATGGGGCCAGTTAATTAGCATTTTTATGCTTCAATTTCCTCTTCTACAAAATGGGGATTATTAGAATATCTACCTTTTAAGGTTGTTGACAGGGTGGTCATGTTAAATGACTCCAAGCAGCACCCTTCATAGCACAGTCCATGATATAGGAATAGTACTCTCTAGAGTTGTGCAGTGCACAGCCTACAAGGCTGTCTATGGTGGTCCTGGCTGTGATGGATTAATGAAATCATGCTTGTTAATTCTTTAGCATACCAAAAGCTCATTAAATGTTGGCTATTATTATCACCATCATCAATTTCTTGTCATCATGAAGGACCACTCGCCTTATCTTTAGAAGCAGCAAGGAATGGGAGAACTGAGGAGAAAAGTCATCTTTTCATGAATTTCATTTCTATTGTGAAGGTAATAAGCATTCAGAAGAGAAAACCTGGAAAACACATGTAAGAAAAAATCCAAACAACAGAAATGATATAATCTCACAACCAGAAATAACCTTTTTGATGAACTCTGTGTGTTTTTCCAGATCTTCTTCTCCTTCTTCTTCCTCTTCTTCCTCTTCTCCTTCTCCTCCCCCTCCCCCTCCCCCTCCTCCTCCTCCTCCTTCTTCTCCTTCTTCTTCTTCTTCTTCTTCTTCTTCTTCTTCTTCTTCTTCTTCTTCTTCTCCTTCTTCTTCCTCTTCTTCCTCTTCTCCTTCTCCTCCCCCTACCCCCCCCTCCTTCTTCTTCTCCTTCTTCTTCTCCTTCTTCTTCTTCTTCTTCTCTCCTTCTCCTTCTCCTTCTCCTTCTCCTTCTCCTTCTCCTTCTTCTTCTGTCCTGCCTGCTTTTACTTCCTAATCCATTGGGAATGCTTTCCCATGTCAATATATTCTAATATACAACATTATCTTCAATGAGAAGATAGAACATAGTGGTTTAAAGCATGGATTCTGGGGTGCCTGGGTGGCTCAGTCAGTTTAAATGGCTGCCTTCTGCTCAGGTCATAATCCCAGAGTCCTAATGTCGAGTCCCATGTTTGGGTCCCTGCTCAGCAGACAGCCTGCTTCTCTCTCTCCCTCTGCCTGCCTTTCTGCCTACTTGTGCTCTCTCGCTCTCTGTCAAATAAATAAATAAAATCTTAAAAAAAAGAGCATGGATTCTGGATCTGGATGGCCTGTGTTCAAACGTCCGTGACTTTGGGCAAGATAATTAACCTCTCTGTGCTTCAGTTTCCTCACTTGTAAAATGGGGCTAATAATGATAACACCTACCTCATAGAATTATAGTGAGGATTAAATGAGTTAACATACCTAAGTCCTTAGAAAAGCACTTGGTATGGGATGTCACATTATTGTTTTTAGATCAGTCCAGTTTTAAAAATATACCATAATTTGCTAAGCTGGTCCCCCTATTGTTAGCTCTTTAGATGGTTTCCAATTCTTTCCTATCCTAAATAATGTGGCCACGAATATCCCCAACCATGTATCTTTGAGCACATCTATGGTATTCTATTAAATTCCTAAAAATGGTATCGCTGATTTATGAGAGGGTGTACTTGCCAAATTATCCCAAGTTTGTACCAGTTTATATCCTGGCAGCATTTGAAAGGACAGAATAAAGCATGACTCCCTGAGGTCCTGGAAAAGAGAACAGGGGACTGTGAGGACACAAATTGGGGCTAGTGGACATGTCTTAGTTGTCAGAAGATCCATGTAGTTTCCTGGAGATTATATGTCTACCTTTTCAGCCTAATACCATGTCAATCATTTCAGTACCACCTTCGTGATTTTTTCCATATCCAAGAACCATCTATACTATATTTAATATTTAAAAATATACTTACTTTAAAAAATACATTTGAAGTTTAAAAGAAAACTTTAAATCACTACTATAAATGTAAAACCAGAATAACTGCCATAAAAAGAAAGTAACTATAAAAAAATAAATATGACAAAATATAACAAAAGCAAATGTTATTAAATTGTAGCTAGACACTGTTGCCTGGGAAGGCTCTGAGTTCCTGGCCCTGAACTGTGCACTGTTAGAGAGGGGATTAGAAAATTAGCAAGTACTAGAGAGGTGTTAGAGACTTACTAGCACCAAGCTGATGCTTTCCCCTTGGTATAGTCAGAAGGATCAAAAGTACGTTGAAAAGTGATTTTTTTTAAAGGTGGGGGACATGTGATTTTAAGTTGAAGGAGCTATGAATTTGCCTCCTAAAATTATCTCTTTAACCACTATTTTTCTCACTTGGGAAAGATCAGACAAAATTGCCACATTGAGGACTAGATTCCGAGATGTGAAAGAACTCACACTGCCCATGCTCGTATAATCTTCTCAATAATTCTATTAAGAGTGCTGTAATTATCACCTCCATTTTACAGATTAGGAAACTGAGGCATGGAAATGTTAACTAAAATGTCCAAGATTGGACGCCTGGGTGGCTCAGTGGGTTAGGGCCGCTGCCTTCGGCTCAGGTCATGATCCTGGGGTCCTGGGATCGAGGCCCACGTCGGGCTCGCTGCTTGGCAGGGAGCCTGCTTCCTCCTCTCTCCTCTCTCTCTGCCTGCCTCTCCACCTACTTGTAGTCTCTCTCTCTGTGTCAAATGAATAAATAAAATCTTAAAAAAAAATAAATAAAATGTCCAAGATTGCTACAGCTAATCAGTAGGAGAATTGGGATGTAGAACTCAGATGTTTTGGCTCTAGAGTCTAAGTTCCTAAATTACATATATATATAAAATATTAAATATTATACATATAATAAATATACATGAATGGTAATAATGGTCCTATTACCCGTTATGAGCTGCATCTATGATCTTTTATAGCTGTAAAGGTATATTTAGACAATGGGACTCACCTTGGACCCCCTTAACCCTGTCCGATAACTGGCTTCTCCCCTTACTAGCTTGATCCTGAATTGACCTTGCTCTGACTCGACCTTTCCTTGTTGACTAGACTGCTGACTTTGAGACTCTGAAACCCTCTGCTAACACTGATAGCTGAAGACCTTGCACCCAGGATGCTTGGGTTTAGAGGTGAGTATTACATTTGCATGAGCTCTGTGGGGGCTATGACGGAGAGGGGAATGACTTTGCCAAGGGTGCCAAGGGTGCAGAGTAAATTACTGGCAAAGTCGGATCTAAAACCCAGATTTGCTCAGTCTCACTTGGCTCTACCACATCCTGCAGCTTTCTTAAGTTACATGGACAATTTCCCTTCATATTAATTGTCTTATTTGCTTTTCCTAGCAATCTTGGGAGATAGGTAGGTATTATCGTGAATGCTTTATAAATGGAGTAACTGAAGCTGTGCTTAAGGTCATGTAGCTAATAAGTGGGAGAGCCTATTGCATACACCAGAAGAAATTCTGTCAGAAAGGAGGGGTTAGGACTAGAACCCAGTCCTATCGGCTTTAAGTTCAGATTTCTTCCTACAAAATGCCCCATATCTATTTTAGCTTCCTCAGTTTCCTAGGTCCTAATGCTATCCCCCATTTCCCAATTTTCAATCTTACTTCTTTTCCACTAGGTATGGGGGAATGGTGCCAGGATGAGTGATTCATACTGATGTGCGAATGACTATACCTAGTTTCTTCTGGGTGTGTTTGCACTTAGATTGTTTTTTAGTGCAACTAAGGAATTCACTCCTATATTGTAATCTATTGGTACATAACAACTCTAAAACTTAGTGGCTTGATACAATAAATAATCATTTGTTGTCTCTCACAATTTCTGTGAGTCTGGAACTTAGGGTAGAGGAGAAGTCTTGCCCCTGCTCCATGATGTGTTGGTCCTCAGCTGCAAGACTCAAAGGCAAGGGGCAGAAATCTTCTAAGACTCATTCGCTCATATGTCTGGTGGGTGCTGTTGACTATCAGCTGAAACATACTGGTGGGCTACCCATGTGGCCTGAACTTCCTTTCAACATGATAACTGGATTCCCAGGGCAAGTATCCCCAGAGAAACCAGATGGAACTCATATTGCCTTTTATGATCTAGTCTTGGAGTTCATGCAGTGTTATTTCTGTTATTATTAACAGTGTTATAATTATTGCCTCATCTCACTGACTGAGGCAGTTTTGAAGTCTACCCAGTTTCAAGGGGAGGTAACATGGACCTCACTTCTCAATGGAGGAATGGCAATGCCATATTGTAAGAACTTGTGGGGTAGATATGTATTGGTGCAACTGATTTGGGAAACAATTTGACACAACACTCTAGTGGTGGGATTTCATGCATGTGTCTGGTCTATGGGAACAGATTTTTGGGAAATGGGGGGGTCCTTTTAGTGTGGCTCCAATCAGATCTCATTGCTTCTGGGGTCACTTTGCTCCAGCTTCCTACATGTATAATTCTGTCTTCTCTGCTCTGCATTTATCCTGCAGGAGGTTGTGATCCATTTTTCTCAAAGGGCTCAGACAGCCCTCACCACTGATAGGCAGGGGCATGATCCTGCCTGCCAAGAGGACCTGACATTGACAATGAACAGAAATAAAAAGTGCTGATTTGCTTCTGGGCCATTGGATGGAGCCCAGTCAGCAGTGACTAGAAAGTCTCCTCCTTTGAAGCAGGTCTTCCCTGGGCCTTAGGAGAAGCTTATACCCTGAAGGTGGGCTCTGGGTAAGGGTATGTGTGTACTGGGGAAGGATGGTATCAAGATCTGTCCAGCAAAGAGGTGGTAGTTCCAGAATTTCTATATGGGGGGGCTTTATGGGCAAAAATCTGGTTGGAAGGAAGGATGGGAAGTTCTATTTGCATAACACTTTACATATGTTTGAGAAAGCATTAGTTGTCTATTTCAAAGATGTGGGAAAGGGGGCTGTCTTTGGATTTGACCAGAAGCAGACCCTGAGATAAAGAGTGAAGAGTGGAGAAGTGAGACAGCAAGGGAAGGCAGGCAGTAAAAGGGATGTTAACAAGCCAGCTATCTTCATGTGTGAATGGAGCTTCTCTTGCTGGGGAAATAATAGGAGCCCATGTAAAACTCTCACCTTTGGAGTTATCCCACCCAACAGGTGACAGATCTGGGGACTGGTGCTCCAGTTGCCATCGGAGCTGCTCCTGTAGAGCAGGATTTAATTCCATCCTGTTGTTCTGTTCAGAGCAAGCTTGCAAGGCTTTGGAGAAAGTCTTTTTAGGCAGAGATGCGGGAGCTGGCAGTGGGAAGGTGGATGGCAAACATTTATGTGCTAAGGAATATGGGCAAGCATTGATGGTGTTTCCTATAGGGAAAAGGAATAACCATCCCAGTTTGCCCAGAACTAAGGGGCTTCTGGAATGTGGGACTTTCAGTTTTAAAACCAGGAATATCCCAGATAAACCAAGATAAGGAAGTCACCCTACCTACAGGCTCAAAACAAAATGAGGAATTAAAGCCCATCCTTCACTCAAAACTCCTGTCTGGAAAGAAAGGATCAAAAAGGATTTACAGATGATAAAATTGTTCCAGAATTACAGGTATACTTCATTTTATTCCACTTTGCTTTATTGCATTTAGTGGGTTTTTTACAAATCGAAGGTTTGTGGCAAGCCTGTGTGTGGAGCAAGACCCTTGGTGCCATTTTTTCAATAGCATCTGCTCACTTCATATCTTTGTGCCATGTTTTGGTAATTCTCACAATAGTTCAAAATTTTTCATTATCATTATATTTGAATTCTGCAATCTCATGATAAAACTATACTGGATGAGGAGTCTCTTCTTATGGATGAGCAAAGAAAGTGGTTTTGTGAAATGGAATCTACTCCTGGTGGACGTGCTGTGAAGATTGTTGAAATGACAACAAAGGACTTAGAATATGATGTCAACTTAGTTGATAAAGCAGTGAAGGGGCTTGGGAAGATTGACTCCAATTTTGAAAGAAGTTCTACTATGAGTAAAATGCTATCAAACAGCATTGCATTCTACAGAGAAATAATTTATGAAAGGAAGAGTCATTTGATGCACCAAATTTCACTGTTGTCTTATTTTAAGAAATTGCTACAGCCATATTAGCCTTCAACATCTACCACCCTGATTGGTCAACAGCCACCAACACTGAAGCAAGAACCTCCACTAGCAAAAAATTACAACTTGCTGAAAGCTCAGATGATGGTTAGCATTTCTTAAGCAACAAAATATTTTTAATTAAGACATGTGCATTTTTTAGATATAATGCTATTGCGCACTGAATAGGTTATAGTACAAACATAGCTTTTACATTCAGTGGAAAACCAAAAAATTCTTTTGACTCACTTTATTGTGATAGTTGCTTTATTGTGTTGCTGTGGAACCAAACCTGCAAATATCTCCAAGATATGCCCATTGAGAGTGGTGATGATTGCACAATTTTATGAATATATCAAAGACCACTGGATCATATACTTTGGAAGGTGAATTCTATGGCATGTAAGTTATATCTCAATAAAAATGATTTATACAGGATAGACATATAGATCAATGGAATAGAATTGGGAATCTCAAAATAAACCCTCATTTAAAATTTTTTATTTATTTATTTTAAAGAGAGCAAGAGCATGCATGTAAGTGGGGGGAGGGGCAAAGGGAGAGGGAGAGGAAGAACCTTAAGCCCGCTACCTGTTAAGCACAGAGCCCTACACGGGGGTTTGATCTCATGCCCCTGAGATCATGACCTAAGCCAGAGCCCAACACTCAACCAACTGAGCCACCCAGGTGCTCCATAAACTCTTATTTTTATAGTCATTTGATTTTTGACATTTGTCATTGGATTTAGGGTCCACCAGTTAATCCAGGATTATCTCTCCCCCAACCCCCCTCCAAGATCCTTAACTTAGTTATGTCTATGAAGACTTTTTTTTTCCAAATAAGATTATGTTCACAGGTTCCAGGGATTAGGATGTGGGCATACATATCTTTTTGGGGGTCACCATCCAACCCACTACAAAACCCATTTTACAGATGATGAAACTGAGTAATTTACTAAAGCAACACTGCTGGAAATATCAGAGCAGAGATGTGGATCCAGGCAGTTGGACTCCGAAGCCCATGTTTTTAATCACAGAGAAACAAAGAGACAAAACCAGATAAAATTTTTCTAGCCTCATAGTGAAGGATGGGTGGGAGAGATAGGTGGCACATAGACAAATTAGGAGATAATTATAAGAATCCCGAACAGAGCTTGAGGAAGGATTGAACTGAGACAGTGACAAAATGAATGGAGAGAAAGAAAGAGGCCCTGTATCCCATCCTCGTAACTGGTTCTTCCCCAGACTTTAATGGGGTAGATTGGAGGGTCCACGTGGACTTTAGGCTGTAAAACTTGTTTCCTTGGGGGCTGGTTGGATTATGCCTTTCCTGCCCACCATGATGGAGATGGGATAGAGGATGTCCCTAGAGATGCAGTGATGAAATCTCTTTCTCCCCAATCCCTCATGTTTAAGTACACATGTTTAAGTAAAACTGGGGAAAATGGCGGCTCCCATTGTTTAAGTAAAACATGTTTAAGTAAACATGTTTAAGTAAAACTGGGGAAAATGAACCTCCAAAGGTAGTCTGAACTTGGGTTTGTGTCATAGCTCAGGTATGTGTCTTGGGTAGTTATCAGAACTTGGGTATGTGTCTTAGCTTTAGCCATAACAAAATGCCACAGACTGGATGGTTTACATAACAGAAATTTACCTCTCATAGTTCTGGAGCCTGAAAATCCAAGATCTGCAATGCAAGCTAGAGACCAGGAGAGTTGATGGTATAAATTCCAGTCCAGAGAGAGCGGCAAGATGGCGGAGGAGTAGGAGACCGATTATCATCAGGTCCCAGGAA
>LNAC01000268.1:0-53848 GCA_002007465.1 Ailurus styani
GCATCACAATTCCAGATTTCAAGCTCTATTACAAAGCTGTCATCATCAAGACAGTATGGTCTTGGCACAAAAACACACATAGATCAGTGGAACAGAATAGAGAGCCGAAAAAGGGACCCTCAACTCTATGGTCAACTAATCTTCGACAAAGCAGGAAAGAATGTCTAGTGGGAAAAAGACAGTCTCTTCAACAAATGGTGTTGGGAAAACTGGACAGCCACATGCAGAAAAATGAAACTGGATCATTTCCTTACACCACACACAAAAATAGACTCAAAATGGATAAAAGACCTCAATGTGAGAAAGGAATCCATCAAAATCCTTGAGGAGAACACAGGCAGCAACCTCTTCGACCTCAACCGCAGCAGCTTCTTCCTAGGAACATCACCAAAGGCAAGGGAAGCAAGGGCAAAAATGAATTATTGGGACTTCATCAAGATTAAAAGCTTTTGCACAGCAAAGGAAACAGTCAACAAAACCAAAAGACAACTGACAGAATGGGAGAAGATATTTGCAAATGACATATCAGATAAAGGGCTAGTATCCAAAATCTATAAAGAGCTTCTCAAACTCAACACCCATAAAACAAATAACCCAGTCAAGAAATGGGCAGAANTCACCTCATACCTGTCAGAATGGCTAAAATCAACAAGTCAGGAAACGACAGATGTTGGCGAGGTTGCAGAGAAAGGGGAACCCTCCTACACTGTTGGTGGGAATGCAAGCTGGTGCAGCCACTCTGGAAAACAGTATGGAGATTCCTCAAAAAGTTGAAAATGGAGCTACCCTACGACCCAGCAATCGCACTACTGGGTATTTATCCTAAAGACACAAAGGTAGTGTTCCTCAGGGGCACGTGCACCCGAATGTTTATAGCAGCAATGTCCACAATAGCCAAACTATGGAAAGAACCTAGATGTCCATCAACAGATGAATGGATAAAGAAGATGTGGTATATATATACAATGGAATATTATGCAGCTATCAAAAGAAACGAAATCTTGCCATTCGCAATGACATGGATGGAACTGGAGGGTATTATGATGAGTGAAATAAGTCAATCAGATAAAGACAATTATCATAAGATCTCTCTGATATGAGGAACTTGAGGGACAGGGTGAGGGGTCGCGTGGGGTGGGGATGGAAAAATAATGAAACAAGATGGGATGGGGAAGGAGACAAACCATAAGAGACTCTTAATCTCACAAAACAAACTGAGGGTTACTGGGGGGTGGGAGGGTAGGGATAGGGTGGATGGGTTATTGGCATTGGGGAGGGTTTGTGCTTTGGTGAATGCTGTGAAAGGTGTAAGGCTTTTTTTTTTTCACAGACCTGTACCCCTGGGGCAAAGAATAAAAAAAAATAAAAATAAAAAAGAATATGAGAGCACTAATTCAAAGGGATACATGCACCCCTACGTTTATAGCAGCATTATTTACAATAGCCAAGATACGGAAGCAGCCCAAGGGTCCATTGACAAATGAATGGATTAAGAAGATGTGGTGTGTGTGTGTGTGTGTGTGTGTGTGTGTGTATAAAATAGAATATTACTCAGCCATAAAAAAGAATGAAATCTTGCCATTTGCACCAACATGGATGGAACCAGAGTGTATAACGCTAAGCGAAATAAGTCAGAAAAAGACAAATACCATATGATTTCACTCATATGTGGAATTCAAGAAACAAAACAAATAAGCAAAGGAAAAAAGAGAGAGAGAAATCAAGAAACAGACTCTTAGCTGTAGAGAACATGCTGCTGGTTACCAGAAGGGAGGTGGGGGAGATTGGATGAAATAGGTAATGGGGATTAAGAAGGGCACTTGTCATGATGAGCACGAGGTGATGTATGGAAGGTTGACTCACTGTATTGTATACCTGAAACTAATATTACTCTGTATGTTAACTAACTAGAATTAAAATTTTAAAAATTAAAACATATATCTTATTTTTTAAAATATTTTTAAACTTAAATTCAATTAATGAACGTATGATATACTATTGGTTTTGGAGGTAGAATTCAGTGATTCATCAGTCTTACATAGTACCCAGTGCTCATTACATCACATGCCCCCCTTAAAGTCCATCACCCAGTTACCCCATCCCCCATCTCCCTCCCCTCCAGCAACCTTCAGCTTGTTTCCTATGATTGAGAGTCTCTTATGGCTTGTCTCGCTCTCTGGTTTGTCTTGTCTCCCTCTCTGGTTTTGTCTTGCTTTTTTTCCTCTCTAAAAACACGTATCTTGGGACACGTGGGTGGTTCAGTCGCTTAAGCTTCTGCCTTCAGCTCAGGTCATGATCGCAGGGTCCTGGGATTGAGTCCCGCATCAGGCTCCCTGCTTCTCCCTCTGCCTCTTCCCCTGCTTCCACTCTCCCACTCTCACCCACTCTCTCTCTCTCAAATAAATAAATAAACACATAAAAATAAAAACACATATCTTAATGCAAAAAGAAAGAAAAGAAAGGAAAAGAAGAGAAGAGAAAAGAAAAAAAAGAAAAGAAAAGAAAAGAAAAGAAAAGAAAAGAAAAGAGGGGCACCTGGGTGGCTCAGTCAGTTAAGCGTCTGCCTTTGGCACAGGTCATGATCCTGGGGTCCTGGGATCAGCCAGAGTCAGGTTCCTTGCCCAGCAGGGAATCTGCTTCTCCCTCTTTCTCTGCCCCCCCCAACTTGTACACGCTCTCTCTCTCCCTCTCTCTCTCTCTCAAATAAATTGAAAAAATCTTAAAAAAAAGAAAAGAAAAGAAAAAGAAAGGCAATCAATTCACTTCTCTTGAGGAGATATTGACCTTTGGTTGGGAAAGTCCTTGTTATGTGGGACAGACCTGAGCCTCTTACCACATTTATTACATCTTCTCTCCACTCTCTAATTTCCAAAAGGCTTGTCAAGGCACTGATGGAACTAATATACCATCCCCAACACACATTTCTAAATGCTCTGAGTGGGAGGCAGTGCCATCCCCTGTTGAGAAAAAACTTCTAAATCTTTAACAGGTCTGTGACCCACTGTAGATCACCTGGGAAGGATCTGAAGAAAGAGGGCTTTTCCTTTCATTTGTTTTTCTGCCTGTGGGGACTTTCTCTTAGCAGAAATTCATTTAATAGTTAAAATGGTTTTACATACACACATACACACTCATGCACACACACATACATATATGTGCCACATGTGTGCACACTCACAGAAAACACAGATGGCTTTAAAATGAATATGAAGGAGGGGGCACCTGGGTGGATCAGTCAGTTAAGTGTCTACCTTCAGCTCAAGTCATGATCCTTTAAAAGAAACTCTGTTCTTTCCTTGGGCACGCAGGGAAAATATTATGTCTAAATTATCCTCTCTGCAACACCCCCCATCCCTATCTCCTAGAAGAGAGGAATTGTGGTGGTGGGATGTGTTGGGGACAATATCAAGAGGAAAGAATGAGATTCACAAGAGCCCCTACCCAGTCAGAAGAGCACTTGGCTGTCCTCAGTGCCCCAGGGACAAAGGGACCAAGGACAGCTCCCACCCTTTTCCCCTTTGCAAGCACCAGCTGGGACACAGAAGACAGAAAACAGGGCCAGCTGACACAAGCAAGGAAACAGACACACGGCAGGTGTATCTTCTCTCAGCCACCTCTCAGTGTCCTGAGCCCTCCTGCCCTCTTCAGTTCAGGCTCTGGTGGAAAGACCCAGAAAACACACCAACTCTTGAGATAAGCTTCTGTTTTGTCTCACCATGACCTGCTCCTTGTCATTCCATCTGAACACATACGGCCTCCTCATAATTCTTGGTCCACCAAGACTTGCTTCTGCCTCTCTGTATTTGCCCACACGTCCCTGCCTGGGGTGCCCTCTCCCCCTTTCTTTATGAATCTGCTCCTTCTTTATAGCCAACCTCATTGGCCATCTTGCCACAAGGTCATCCCAACCTCCACAGGTGGACACAGTAAGCCCCTCTGAATTCCCACCTCTCACTCTGCTGTGCTAACACATTAAAGTCTGTCTATATGTCAGTCAGTCTGTCTGTCTGTCTCTCTCTCTCTCTCTCTCTCTCTCTCTCTCACACACACACACACACACACACACACACACATGAACTGTTGGACTCACTTGAACCACAAATATCCTCAAGTACCCTGAGCACAAATGGAGCCAAGGTTTTGGGAGGAGAATGACCACTATCCCTAGATAAAATGATAGACATGTTTTTGCCAAAAAGAAGATCCCATGCCCAGGAGAAGTGACATCATGTCCCAGTTGCATCTCCCAGGGAGAGCTATGTTGTGAAGACATATGTCCTGCCTGAATGAAGTAGGAGCAAGTCTCCTGTTACTGCAAACACTGTAGATCTCATTTTCCCTGCTCTTCCCCGCAGATGGACCCACCTCAGAAACCTCAGCACCTTTCTCCCCGCTGGAGCCATCATGGGCATCATGATGGAGCCCAAGCTGAGCTGACTCTGACCCGGAACCCTTGGGTATCTTCTGCTTCCCAAAACCAGTGGGGTGATGGGGCCCTTCAGATCAGGCTCCTCCTCTGCTTGGGGGGAAACAGAGGGCCTCCCCTCACCTGCAGATGAATCTCCCTTCCCAGCCTCACCCCCCATTCCATGACATTCTCTTGCCTTCAACTAAAGAGGATGACTTTTCAATAGGCCTTTGACCAAGGCAACACCAGATATCCAGAACTTCCCCTAATTCTGTTGTGTGAACCCAGGGAACAGCTGGGAATAAGGGCTCCAGGGACACCCACATCCTCCATCCCCTACCTCCTTGCATTGACTTTTTAGTCACCTGGGCCTCAGTTCCTTTCTTTTTTTTTAAAATTTTTTAAAAGATTTTTATTTATTTATTTATTTGACACAGAGAGAGAGATTACAAGTAGGGAGAGGAGGAAGCAGGCTCCCTGCTGAGCAGAGAGCCCGATGCGGGCCTCGATCCCAGGACGCTGAGATCATGACCTGAGCCAAAAGCAGAGGCTTTAACCCACTGAGCCACCCAGGTGCCCGCCTCAGTTCCTTTCAAATCAAAAGCCTCAGCACAAAGGACCTCACACTCCCACCAAAGCACAGAACATTCCTAAGTAACACAGACACCCGGAGAGAGGAGACCCTCCAGACTGACTATTTCAGGCCTGACCAGAAGGTGCACGTCCATGGGTATTTCCCTACCTGGCTCACTCCCCTCAGTCACCCCCAGGAGAATCTGAGACTCTGTGTGGAATATTCCCTTCTCCCCTGGGGTTCCATGGACTGGGACACCTCTCTGAGAAAAATATCTTCAACTTCTCCCCAACTCAGCTCAGTAGGTCACTGCTCAGTTCTGCATCCGTATCTGTTTATCCTGACAGACCCATGAGTTCTCTGCTTCAGATAATAGCCCTAAGACTCAGAGACACAGGAATGGATCCAAAGGTTAAGGAGATTGGAATGTGGTGTGGACTAATCATTCAGGACCTGCTCGGCCACTCTGGGAGAGTCCCAAGGACACACCTTTCTGTTTCATGACTGTGAAGTGTAAATTTAAAAGGGAGACCAGCACACCTGAAGAGCTCTGTGATTGCTCTTTTCTGTGGGTCAGAAATTACAGTGGGAGCTGCTGCCACTGAACTGGGAAACCTAAATTCAATGGGGGTAATTGGATCCTGAGGTAGGAGGGACAAGAGACCACACTTAATCACCAAAAGCAAATTGGGCCATGGTCACCATCATGGACAGCAGATCCAAACCAGGCATCAGAATAGACTGATTCATGGAGACCAATGACAATGACATTGGCTAGTTGATCATGGCGTTCCTAGAAATGAGATAGATGGGAAGCTACTAAATTCTTACTTGGTCTGTATAAGCAGAAGAGTTCTAGGTCAAGTGAACAAAAGTCTATCTTGAATCACAGCAACTGAGTTTTATGGCCTCTTAGTCAATTCCCAGACTTGAGCCAATTTACAGAGCCAGAACCCCTTGAATAAAAGAGGGGCCAGGTCCCCTTGAGGAAGACCCCAGTATGCTGCTAAAAATTTATACTATTAACCTTTCTCCCAGCCTTCCCAGAGGGACCTATGGCCTTTAGCAAGTTGATGGTCACTGGGGAAAAGCATACGGCTCTTTGGGGCATCGCTAGACATGGGCTCTAAACTGAGGACCAAAATGCCACAGTGGCCCACCAATCAGAGGAGGGGCTTATGGTGTTCAGGTGGTCAGTGGAGTCTGAGCTCAGGTCCATCTCACAGAGAGCCTGGGCAGGCGGGGAGGGGCGGTATCCCTGAACCAATCCTGTGGTTATCACCCATGTTTGGCATAATTGGAATAGTCATATTCAACAGCTAGCAGAATCCCCACATTGGTTCCCTGGCCTGTAGACTAAGGACTATTACTTGGAAAAGGCCAAGTGGAAAGCACTAGAACTGCCTCTACTTAGTAAAATAGAAAACTGAAAGCAATACCACATTCCTGGAGGGACCCGAGAGATTAATGCTGCATCAAGGACTTGAAGGATACAGGAGTCCTCGAGAGGGCAATGGATTATCCTAAGCTTAACCAGGTGGTGACTCTAATTGCAGCTGGTATGTGTTATACCAAGATGTGGTTTCCTTGCGTGAGCAAATTATCACCTCCCATGGTGCCTGGTATGAAGCTATCCATCTGGCAAATACTTCTTCCTCCATAGCTATTACTAAAGACCCACCGGAGTCAGTTTGCTTTCAGCTGGCAAGGCCAGGAATGCACCTTCAGCGTCCCATCCCAGGGGCACAACAACTCCCCAGCCCCGTGTCATAATTTAGTTCACAGGGATCTTGATTGCCTTTCCCTCTCACAAGCTATCACTCCAGCCTGTTACATTGATGACATTATGCTGATTGGACCCAGTGAGCAAGAAGGAGCGGCGACTCTAGACTTCCGGATAAGACATTTCCGTGCCAAAACATGGGAAATAAATCAAACGAAAATTCAGGGGCCTCCTACCTCAGTAAAATTTCTAGGGGTCCAGGGGTGAGGGACATATCAATCTCCTCTTCTAAAGTGAAGGATCAGTTGCTGCATCCCGTCCTTCATACCACCCCGAAACAAACTGCAACACCGAGTGAGCCTCTTTGGATTTCGATGCAGTGTGTTCCCCATTTAGGTGTGCTACTGTGGCTCATTTATCAAGTGACCCAAAAAAGCTGCTAGTTTCGAGTGGCGCCAAGAATAAGAGAAGGCTCTGCTGCAGGCTCCCCTTTGTGCGAACTGCTCTGCCATTTGGGCCACAGAGCCCTGCAGGTCCCACAGTGCTGGAGGTGATGGGAGAGGCCAGGTTTGGTGTCTGGAGCCCTTGGTGGCCCACAGAACTGAGTCACAGGGCAGGCCCTTAGGGTTGTGAAGCAAAATCTTGCTATCCTTTTGACAAACAGCTTTTGGCTTGCTGCTGGACCTTAGTAGAGACTAAATGCTTAACCACGGGTCACCCAGTTACCACGTGACCTGGGAGGCCTATGCACTGGGGAAAAGGAAATATACCCAGACCCTTTGGAGGTTACTGGACACAGGCTCTGTACTGACCCTAATTCCATAATGGACTGGGAGACACATCAGGCCATAAAGCCTGGCATACAGAGCAGCACTCCATCATCAAATGGAAGTGGGAAATGATATGATCAAGCTTGGCCAGGATCTGAAGGCACACGTAGTACGTGAAGACGTAGTCCAGATGCTCATGCGCCCCACTCCTGTGACACTGCCTTCTCTCTTGCAGCCACACCTGTAGCCTCACAGCGAGCTATCTATGATCAGTTAATGGAGGAAGAGAAACCTCGGGCCTGGTTTACAGATGGTTCTGCATGCCAGGCAGACATCACTCAAAAGTGGACAGCTGCAGCACAACAGGCCCTTTCTGGAACATTCCTGATGGGCAGGGGGGAAGGGAAATCCTCTTGGTGGGCAGAGCTTCAGGCAGTGCACCTGCTGTTCATTGTACCTTGGAAGGAGACACAGCCTGAGGTGTGGCTGTATATCAACTCATAGGCTGTGACTGATGATCTGGCTACATAGTCAGAGACTTGGAAGGAACATGATTGGAAAATCGGTGACATCTGGGGAGAAGGTATGTGGATAGACCTTCCTGAACACTCACCACGTACTTCAGCACGGGAAGATTTTAATGCTTAAGTGTATTCTGTTCTGTGGCTATCAATCAGTCAGCCTCTTTTCCTAGCCAACCTGTCATTGCCTGGGGGGGACCATCCATGGATTCACAGAATGCTTTATCAACTGCCACAGTGTTCCACACAGCACTGCTTCTGATCAAGGGACTCACTTCAGAGCAAATAAAATGCAGCGATATGTGTGCTCACTCATCATACAATCCTACAGCAGCTGTCTTGAGAAAAAAGTGGGACTGGCCTTTTGGACATTCAGTGACAGCACCAGCTAGGGTTGGGGGAAGGGACTCCAGGAGGCCCTACATGCTCTGAGTCCATGTCCAGTCTGTGGTGTTTCTCCCACAGCCAGGACTCTCACATCTAGGAATCGAGGGGTGGAACTGGGAGTGACACCGCTCACTATACCTCTCGTGATCCACTGGCAAAATGTCTGTTTCCCATCCCTGTGACATTAAGTGCTGCTGACCTAGAAGTGTTAGTTCCAAAGGGAGGACTATTTCTACCAGGAGAATATAGTGATGATTCCATTGACACGTCACTCCAGACCATCCAGAAAGTTCACCACCTCGGAGAAAGCCGATCTCAGCTTCACCTCTCTTCTCTCCCAAATGACAGCTCGTGGGCCCAGAGACTGTGAGGTCCCAGCGACCACAGGAGCAGATGCCTGGAGCAAGAGCAGGTGGGGCCACTGGCCGAGGCTAGCCACAGAGGCCCAGAGAAGGTGGTGCAGGATAGAAACTCCAGGGACAGGGACGGGGGAAGAGGAGGAACACAGGCCTCAATGTGGGGGTACTCCTAGGTGCTGGGTGAAGCCGTCTCAGCACTGTGAGGCCCAGGAGTCCCAGGTTCTGAAGAACAGGAGGGAAGCAGCTTCCATCTCACTTGGCCCCGGGGACACAGAGATGTGTGTTCCCAGGTCAAGGACCCTGTGCTGACGCCAGGTCCTGGGAGTGAGAAGGAAAGTTGACTTTTCCATCTTCCTCTCTCTGCCCTCCTGACACAGACCTTCCCCTCCTAAGGCACCCAGGTCCCTGCTCCTCCTTCTTCTCCCCACAGACCCACCACCCAGCATTCCAGCCACACACATCACTGCCCCCCAGGGGCACACACAGTATAACTTACTGGAGACAACACACATTCCTGGAAATCTGAGTTTGGTGACAATTTACTGAGAGAAGAGGCAGGGAAATGTACTTATGGCAGCAGAGATGGGGACTCACAGGGCCGGAATATGATGGAGTATTAACGTGATATGTGATCCATGTGAAATGTCTACAGATTGATGTTGAATAAACATGCAGATCGGCTTGGCACCCTGCTCTGTCTTCTGCGCTTCCCTCATTGTCCACCAGAGGGCGGTAGAGCTGCTCTGCAGCCGGAGCTTTCCTCAGCGCGCCCGCAGCCCAGCAGGCTCTGACCCTCCCCAGCCTCACTCAGTCACAGTCCTACTGGCTCTGCAGGCTGCCCGCACTGGACCCCGTCAGCTCCTCTGGGCACCCAGGCGTCTGCCTGCTGAGACTGGTTCCTCTGTGGGCAGCTCGTCCATCCACACCCTCTGGCTTCAAGGGGCAAAGGTCCACTCATGCTTCTAGTCTCAGCCAAAAGGTCACTTTCACAGGAGTGCTCTGTGTGACCCCCATCAACTAAGACCCCTGACATGCTCCAGACACACCAGACACTTTCCCTTCCTGGCTCTTGATTATAATTCACTCCTCAGTGCCAGGATTTTCTGAGTGCCTGTTGCCCTGTTACAGGGTAAACCCCACGAGTCCAGGGCCCACATCTGTCCTGTTCTCTCTGGAGTTCCCCGGGTCCAGTCCAGGGCCTGACACGTCACAGATGCCCAGTAAATACTCATTGAATGCATGAGGGAAACCGCACAATGTCCCCCCATGGGAACCTGGGGCCAGAGCCTCTTCCCTGTATCCTGATGGCACTGGCATCAGCATGGGAGGAGGCCAGCACGTGTCCGAAACTGTCCCTGGGCACGTGGGTCTCTGCCCCTCCTAGATTCAGGAGAGAGGACAGGGCTGTCGGGCCTCTGCCCCTCCTAGATTCAGGAGAGAGGACAGGGCCTCCTACAGTTAGAGGTCGGATCCCTCCATTCACTCCCAGAACACGGACACCCCCTCCCATCTCGATCTTGTGAATGACTTCATTTCTTGGAAAGCCTGGGTGGGCAGCCTGTGTCCTTCCTCTTCTCTCAGAGATCTGACCTCGCACAAATTCTGGACCACAACCCCAGGTGCGGTTACTACCAGGGGAGTTCAGAGCCCTACCCTGACCTCCAAAGACGTGAGGAGGAGACTCCTCATCCTGAGGGGCCCTGGTCTGTGGGGACACCTGCCATGTCTCCCTGAAGATTTCTTAGCAGCCCAAGTGTCCTGGGGAGCGAGGGGGAACTTCCCGGGCAGGCAGGACAGGAGAACCCAGCATCTGCCTGTTTCCCGGGGCTGAGTCTCTGGGTAGGGCCGCCCCGGCTCCTGGTTCCCGCAGGGAGACCTAGAGCAGAGGAGAGACACGGACACAGATGGCTCCCCTCCCTGCTGTGATGGGGAGACAGGACATTGTGGGGTCCAGCCCCCCAGGCTGGCACCTTTTCCCCAAAGTATCAAGAGACCCCTAGTAGGTCATTCCTTGCAATCTCGACAGAGAGCTCCTGCTGAGGGAGGAAACCCCTCTGGGGGACAATTCTGACCCAGGAGCAGGAATCTTCTAGACAGTGCCTGTCTTCTCCCTGGGCTCATGCTGCCCTGGGTTGGAGTCAGGCAGTGTAGGACCCACAGGGACCAGGACCGAGGCTGACCAGTCCCTCACCTGGGCCCAGGGCTCAGGGACCCTCACCCTTTGGAACGTGGTCACCACCCCTGGTGCTGCCCCCAGAATTGCCTCCAGGAGGCGACATAGGGACATGCAGACAACACACAGGACATTAAACCCTGAAGCTGGCTTTGGCTGAGGAGGGGGAGGTGGAGCCTGGTTTCCACCCCTTTCTTCCACAGACCCTTCTGGGTCCCTGCTACGGGTCTGTTCTGTCCTGCCCGCTCCTTCTAGGGCCCGAGGAGCACCCTGATCTGTCAGGGGTCCCTGTGCAGCTAGCTCCCCATTCCCTGCCTGGCACCACCCATGGGGGAGGCAGGGTGACCACAGGAAAGTCCCCCAGGCAGAGGACACAGGCTGCCCAGGACGCTCAGGAGCAAATGAACAGTCTCTGGGCCATAGTTCAGCAAGTGGACACAGAGAGGGAGGGTCTTCTCCAAACCTTTCCAGGAGCCACAGCCACCTGACCTCTCACCATCTCCTCTTCCCAGGACACGCAGGTAACCCCCTTCGCACCTGGGAACAGAGCTCCTCAGACACCTGGTCCTGGGTCTCTGTCCCTGGAAGCAGAGGCCGGGCTGGGGACACACAGGGATGGACTGTGGGTCCCTCACCTGTCATCACCCGGCCTGCCCCTTTCTCAGCCGGAGTCATCTCTGGGACCTTGCTGCCAGGAGTCAATCCAACATCCCCAGAGCCTGTGAGAGCACTGGGGAGACTGGTGCCCAGCTGGGCTTCTCTGTTACAAACAGAAGTAATCCTCTGGATCTGGGGACCCTGGGGTTCTGTGTGTGGTGCCCACAGACTCAAGGCCAGGACACAGCAGAGGAGGAGGGAGAAGGGCCATCCTCTAAGGGAACCGGGTCCCCCTCAGTCTTGTTATTCAGAGTGTGCTCCCTGGGCCAGGATGGTCAGCATCACCTGGGAGCTTGGTGGAGGCAGACTCTGTGTCCACTCCACACCCGCTGAGTCAGACTCTGCATATTCACAGGATCTGCAGACCCTCCGTGGGCACAGGACAGGGAGAGGCGGCCCCACCCCCACATCCTGGGGTCTCAGCCTGGCTGGGCATCTGCTGAAGCAGCATTTCTGGGTGTCCCCTGGGCATTCACAGTCTTGATAAAGTTCCACAGGTGATCCCAGTGCACAGTGGGGGTGACATCCCAGTGACAGGAGTTTCTGAGGCACCCCCAGGCTCCTGCTCCGAAGGGGAAAGCCACAAGGGGAGGGGAGAGGGCTGTGGGGGTGCTGTCCCTGCACCTTGACCCCGAGCTGTGGGGGACTCCGGACCCCAATGCCACAGGCTTGTGCTTGTCCAAAGAAGGGTGTGTGCGCGCTCTCACGTATGGTGGGAAATCACAGTGGAAGAGGGGGAGGCCTGAGCAGTTCCCAGGGCACCGAAATGTAGATAGAAATGAAAAGAGAAGAAGGGGACAAGGGAGTGGGGAAGGAAGGGAGGGGAGGAGACCTGGCAGAGACCCCGCCCTGGCCCACGTGACCAGGCCCAGCGTCCCTGCCCCCAGAGGCCACTCTGCTCAGAGGCAGGAAGGAAGGCAGAGCTGACACGCTGGGACAGCAGTGCTTCTCCTGGGTGTTTCTGGAGCAGAAGCTCTTCTCACAGAGGAAGGGCCAGAGTGGGCAGCAGGCACCATGGAGCCCCCCTCGGCCCCTCCCCAAGGCGGACGGGTCCCCTGGCAGGAACTCCTGCTGGCAGGTGAGAGGGACAATCCCCTTGGGGGGGGGAGACAGAGGCTGGCTGGGGTCTCCCGGGAGGACAGGGCTCTGAGAGGGGACAGGGGAGCAGGGCAGGACTGGGGGAGCTGGCTCAGCGGCAGGACTATCTCATGATCTGGAAGTGGTGAGCCAAGGGCTGTGTCCCAAGCTACTCATCACTGAGGACTGAATTTTGCAAACGTGTGATAACAACAACCAGGGACCCTAATCGCTGTCCCTTCCCACCGACCTGAGAATTTGACAGACCATCACTGGACGTGGAGGGCCCTGGGTCACGTTCACTCAGCCCCGGGCACTGGCAGCCTGCCCCACGACTGGGGAGCAGCACAGATCAGACGAGTCCCTGCCCTCCCCGAGCTCACTTCTGTGGGGAGGAGGACAGACACCCAGAGACGTCTACAGTGTCAGGTCAGGTACTGACAAGCGTCATGAAGGGAACAGAACAGAGAAAGGTCAGAACGTGAAGACAGAGGGTCTTCAGAGAAGGTCAGGGCAGGCTTCTCCCGAGGACCCCTGAGTGTGAGCAGGAATCTGAGGGCAGTGAGGGAGTGAGCAACAGACATGGCAGGAAGAGTGTTGCAAACAGAGGAAGTAAGTTCAGAGGTGAAGTAGTGTGGTAGGAGACACACACAGATACACACATGCCCGTGCACACTCACACACACACACACACACACACCAAGGCTGGGGGATGAGGACCTGCTCCGTCTCCAGGGCCCCAGGCTTCCCTCCCCACACCTAGGTGCAAATACTGATCCGTCTGATCCCTTCCCTCCTAGTCTCACTCTTAACCTTCTGGAACCCGCCCATCACTGCCCAAGTCACTGTGGAATCCGTGCCGCCCAATGTTGCCGCAGGGAAGGACGTCCTTCTGCGAGTCCACAATCTGCCCGGGGATACTGGAAGCTTTGGCTGGTTCAAAGGGACCACTCTAGAGGTCAACCGTAGAATAGTATCATATGTAGTAGCCACACAGGTAGCTACCCCAGGACCTGAACACAGCGGCAGAGAGACAGTGTACTCCAATGGATCCCTGCTGTTCCAGAACATCACCCTGAATGATACAGGATACTACACCCTACAAATCATAGATACAAATTTTCAAATTCAACAAGTACCCGCACAGCTCCGTGTATTCCGTGAGTAATTCCCTCTCACCTCTGGTGTTGGGGGGGTGAATTCTACTTCACACACAGGGTGGACAGGCCGGGACTGGGCCTCCATCCCCCTCTGCATTATGTCCCATGGAGGCGGGGGGTGGGGGGCGTTCCAGCATTTAGTGCAGGACACACACAGTGGAGACAAACTCCCTAAGATTGCAATTCCTGTTTTGGAATCCAGACTCTGCGATTATCTGAGAAAGACCCTGCAGGGTCCAGTCAGGACCAGGCATGAGGGGCCCCCAAGATCCTCCCCAGAGCTCAGCCCAGACCCCTATCTCAGGGCTCCTAACTCCAGTGACGGTGGGGAGTCTGTGCCAGGCTTGGGTTTGGCTTCCTGGCAGGGCTGACTGGGAGCAATGATTTCCTGGCTGCCTGAGCCAGTCACCAGCGAGGGCTCAACACCAAGAGTCGCATCTGGGGAGGGGCAGGGCCTGGTCCTTCACCTGAGAGTTGGGGTGGAAAGCAGAGATAGGCAAGGTCCCTGGACTATTGTAAGACGGCCCGGGGGGACAGGAGACCCCAGAGGAAGGTCAGCGCCCCCAGAGAGAACAGAGGAGAGAAGATGCCCCTGGCAGCAACTCCCACACCAGGGATCAGGCCCCAGGAGCTGTCTCTCACGCAGGCAAGTAACAGCTATTTACTGGGGCAGCTCCTCTATACAAAGCCTTAGGTCAGGTAATTGTGAAAGATTCAAAGTTAATTACAGACAACATGGCAACCCTGAGACCATTTACTTGATTTTATTGAGGGGAAACTGAGGCACTAGGCAATGCAGACACTGAATCAGAGTCACACAGGCAGGTCACAATCCTACAAGGTCTGTCTCTACCCACAGCCCTGTCTTCTCCACCTAGGCGGCCTTAGTAAGCATCTATGGACCCTGAGACCAGCTGTTGGATCAGACCTTTCTTCTTAGGGATCCACAGCTCAAGGTAGATTTTCTGGTCTGGAAAGTGAGAGCAAATGGAGAATTAATGTTTTTACTCAAGAACTAAATTGCCTTCAACAATGATCAGAGTCAGTGCAGGGAATGCCCAGTCCTCCCCTCAGGTGGCCAATCCACATCTCTCTGCATTGGACTTAGAATCACTTGTTTCCTGATGTGCTCTTATCATCCCACTGAAGTATAAGAGAAAGGACTCTGCCTGCTCCTCCCCTGTATACCCCTAACTGGCACAGGGCCCAACAACTCAATTGCTCTTTCATGAAGGAGGAAAGGAATGAATAAATGGTTCATAATCTCTTCAGAGTCTGGTCCCTGGATGCAGAATTCTAGGAGGTTCTAGCCACACCTGTTCCCTGTCCCTCCAGAGGCTGAGACCCATGTTCTGTCCCTCTGACCACCAGCTCCTCAGGCCACTCCTGGAGTCTCATGATGACTGTGGTGTTGCTCAGCCGTGGGAGAATCCTGCCCCTGGGTCAGCTGTGGGCTCTTACTAAGAAGTGCCTGGAGTCTCTGAAGTCACTTGTAACCCTCACTGCTCACAGCCTGGCACATTTCTGGCTCTCTTCTCTGTCCATGTTCCTAATCTTCCTCTTCCTCCTCCTTTCCAGCTGGGACGACCGCTGCTCTGCACAGCCTCCTTTACCCTTAAGCCTTCCCCGGATTCTTCCACTAACACCTGTGGCTAGGCCCACCCTCCCAGGCAATAGTAAAGGACACAGAGATCAGTCAGAGCAGCTGCTGGGCTCCATCAGGAGCCAGTTTCCCCAGGTCACCAGGAGAGCGAGCTTTCGCTGTGCCCTCATCTAGGGCTCTTTCCCTCCATGACAGCAACAAGTGGAACACACCACATGACAGGGACATGTGACCCCTTGATCTACTCTCTGCATGACTCCACCAGGGTGTCAAAGGCAGAAGGGGCAGGTCTGCAGTCCCTAAAAGCTCATGGGCTCATTCCGTGCCTTTTACTCCTGATTCACAACCTCATCCTGGTTAGGCTCTCATTCTTCCCAGTGGTTCCCCAGACCCTCCCACAGTGGGGCTGGCCAGACCCTGCGGCATCTGACTGGTTTACTGCCTGTTTCTCTCTCTCTCTCTCTCTCTCTCTCTCTCTCTCTCTCTCTCTCTCTCTCACACACACACACACACACACACACACACACACACACACACACACGGGTGCTCCTGAGAACCTTCACCATAGGGCGGATCCTCTCACATGGTGAGATCCACCAGTCACTGTCCTTTCACTTAGATGCTACCCAGTTTGGATAAATTTGATCAAACTTGTGTTTCTTGAGGTCAAAAGAAAGCCACATACAAGCATTGGGTTTCTTCCCATTTTGAAAGTAGGAATTAGTGACAGGGACTTTCTTTCCTAAATTTACTAACATAACGCATATCATTTCTACTAATTTGGTATCATTCCTCCCTTTATATAACAGAGGCACCTCAGACTTTCCCCTGATCAATTCTGTTTCTTAACAGGAATCATGAGTCTTTCTCTACCCAGGGAGTCACTGATTTCAAACCCACTATAACATCATCCGTCGCTCACAATGTGATCCTTGTTGAAATGCGGAACTTGGTCTACAACATACAGTGCTCCCCAGGGATATATTCCTCCAGAAACTGGTCTTAGATTTTTGGGGTATCAATACTGATTTTCAGATATGGACACCATTTAATTTCTCAAATTTCTACCTCATAGCTGTGTTTACAAATAGTCCATGAAGGCCAGATATCCTCACCCCCACCCCCCACCTCCCAGCAGTCACCCCTTCTGCATTTGAAAACACCAATTTGTATTTCAGGAAAGACCAGCATTGTCCTCACTGGCCTCTGCAATGAGAAAAGAGACTTTAAAGACCAAGTGCAGAGCACATAGTTCTCTGCTAAAGCCAGTCAGGCCCTGCCTGTCCCCCTGACTCTTTTCTGGATCATTTCTAGTCTTGACTCTGCTCCACCACCGTCTCAGGTCAGTCATCATGGAACACCTCGGCAGAAGGGCCCTACTTTGTGGCCCTGCAGCCTAGGTGCCAGACTGACCTCCAGGCTTGCCCCTCGTGTCCCCAGGAATTACTTCTGCTCAAATACTCCCTTCTAGGCCATGCTGCCCAGTGGTCCCCAGGCTTGAGTTCTGGGAAGGCCCATCATTACCTATCTCCAAGACAACGGTGGAAAGCAAGGCTTCAGGGGAAATACCTGTAGACTGACTGGTGTAGGTCTGTGCTATAGAAAGGACCTCAGCACCTGCACTTTCCAGGTGAGGCCTCTGAGGTTGGACAGTCAGTGGGTCAGGGAAGAGCCAGGAGAGGTCCAGGGTGGTCTCTGACTCCCTGTCCTGTGTCTTTCACAACCAAACCCTGATGATTCTTTGACCTGAGAAAGCCTGTGCTTGCTCTCAGACAGATTGCAGGTGGCCTATGTTCTCTGAGGGTCAGACCCTCTTGCATTTGTCTTGAGATACACAGACCTGCCTTATTCTTTGAAGGACTCCGGTTGGCTGAGAGGTAAGAGATGCCAACTCTGATTCAAGATGCCTGTGGAGGAATCACAGGTACCACCCAGGGCAATGTTCTTTCTGTTGTCTGCACAGCGGAGTTACCCAAACCCAACATCACAAGCAACAACTCCGACCCCGTGGAGAATGAGGATTCTGTGCTATTAACCTGTGAATCTCAGACTCAGAGCACAAGCTACCTGTGGTCAGTAAACAATAAGAGCCTCCCGGCCAGTGCCAAACTGGAGCTGTCCCTGGACAACAGGACTCTCACTATACGTGGTGTCACAAGGAATGACACAGGACCCTATGAGTGTGAAACTCGGAATCCAGTGAGTGTTGGTCATAGTGACCCATTCACCCTGAATGTTCTCTGTGAGTAGCTTCTGTTTCTCTCAAACCCGTGCTGCCAGCCCAAATCCACACAGCCGGGGCCAGGCCACATCCATCCTTCTGGGGTCCAGAAGATCCCCAGGCTGGCCACAGCTTCTTGTCCCAGACAAACCTGGGCAGGCCCAGCCTAAGCCAAGACTAGGAGGGGACGGGCTGATCCTCCCTGAGAGGGTCACCAGCCTGTGAGGGGAAACAGGTGAATGTCTCAGACCCAGGCTCAGTGAACACAGGGGGCTTCTGGTTGGGACTTTTTAAAATGAGGTTGGGACCCAGCTCAGAGGGACAGTGTGACCCTTATACAGACCAGGAGCTTCCCCTTCCTTCGGATGACATCACGTGTGGCTTTATTCTGTTTGCTCCAGATGGCCCGGATGCCCCCACCATTTCCCCCTCAGACTCCTATTACCATCCAGGGGCCAACCTCAGTCTGTCCTGCCACGCAGCCTCTAACCCGCCCGCACAGTATTCTTGGCTTATCAATGGGAGGCCCCAGCCATTCACACAGGAGCTCTTTATCCCCAACATCACCGTGAATGATAGTGGATCCTATACCTGCCTCGCCTCTAACTCTGGCACTCGCCTCAATAAGACCACAGTCAAGACTATCACAGTCTCTGGTAAGTGGATCTCTGGAGCATCTGCACAGATCGCTGTGGTGAAGGTCTGTCTGGTTTTCAGAAAAGAGCCTAGAAGTTATTTCCCATTTGCTTATGTCACAAGCAAATACTAAATCTGTCCCTGACCTCTCCCATAACATGTCTACAGATGCTTCCTCCTCCCCTTGCTCTCTGATTTCTCATGGCAGACCTTGGGTCCAGCCTAGAATGTGGGAATAGGGTTCTCTCAGCTCCAGAAAGCCCCATGTGGTGGAGGGGGCTTACAGAGAGAGAAGGAAGGTCCTTTTGCTCCTGGCTCACACTGTGACTGACTGCTCTGATGTCATCTGTGGTAGGACAGGACCATATGGAGAAGGTACAGGAGAAGCCTGTCTTCAATCTGGCCAAATTGTGCTACCAGTTGTGCCAGAGTCTCCCTCACGTGAGGCCGCCGAGAAATGGGCAAGAGCAAGCCCTGAGGCAGACCCTCTGACTGTGTCGGGCTCTGAAGTCTACCAGTTCTATAACCCTGAGTGACACCAGCATGTATGATACACCAAAGGAGAGCAGTGAATAATGGTAGATTCCCCCACAAAGTCCCTTCATGGGACAGAAGGAGCAGAGCCAAAAGTATATATTTATACCTACAGCTAAGAGTACCAGCCTTCTGTTAAAACAGTGACCATTACTCTAAAGATTTCCTCCCTGTAGTATTCAATCCACAGGCCAGGAAGTAAAAGTCTGATTCAGATTGAGAAACCCTTTAGAATGAAACTTGTCCAGGTCCTAAGCTCACAAAGACTGGCTGGGCTATTCTCATTTTCTAATAAATTACTTAACAAAAGGGAAATGCCTTCCCTTTCAATGTTAAGCTACCATACTAAAGAGGGGGCCTGATTTTTCAGAAAGCTCTAGAAAAGGGTTGCAAGAAAGCCACTGGGTAAAAAATTACACCTGATGATGATGCTGGACACATGGGCTCAGAAGAGATTCCTGGTGCTGATACCACAGTGATGTCTGGGCGGAGCAGACACATGACTGAGGGCCAGAAGGGAACCTGAGGGTCAGAGGGGCAGGTACTTCCCTCATCTTACAGATCGTCACCTGAACAGAGGCAACACTCATCCTTCTGCAGACAGCAGGGCCATCCTCTGGGGCTCCTTTAGAGAGCTCGCTGGGGCCCTCGGAGTGGCTGGCATCTCAGAGGAAGGACTGTGGCCCGAGGGCCACACTCATTCTGTCCCCTCCTGTGTTTCCCCACAGAGCCAGTGGCCCAGCCCTCTCTCCATGCCAGCAACACCACAGTCACAGAAGATAAGGACTCTGTGGTCTTGACCTGCTCCACAAATAACACTGGGGTCTCTATCGGGTGGCTCTTCAATGGCCAGAGTTTAAAGCTCATGGAGAGGATGACGCTGTCCCCGGACAACAGCACCCTCACCATACACCCTGTCAAGAAGGAGGATGCCGGGACTTACCAGTGTGAGGTCTCTAACCCAGGCAGTTCCAGTAAAAGTGACCCTGTCAGGCTGATTGTGGAAGGTAACTGATGCCTTGCCCAGTGTTACATCTTCCTGGGAAGATCACTCTACCAATGATGTGCAAAATGGATAAAAGTCACAGGGGGCAGAAGAGCAGAATAGAATCAAGAGACCATTTCAGTAAACAGAATGGCAGAGTGGTTAAGAGCTAAGTCTATGAATCAGATATACTCAGTTTCTTATCCTAGGTCTGGCATTTACTGTGTGGCCTTACACAAGATTCCTTTTTTCCTCTGTTACCATTTTTTTGTGTGGTATAATATACGTAAGGTTTATCATTTTAATCATTTTAAGTTTACAGTTCAGTGGGATTAGTACAGCCGTATTGTTGTACAACCATCACCACCACCCATTAAACAATCACTTTCTACTCCTGAATGTAACCCCAGTAACCACCAGCCTACTTGCTGTCTCTAGAATGTGACTATTCTAAGATTAAGTGGAATCATAACGATATGGATTTTTTCACTTAGCATAATGTCTTTTTTTTAAAGGATTTTATTTAATTATTTGAGACAGAGAGATACAGAGAGAGAGAGAGAGAGAGAGAGAGAGAGCATGAGCAGGGGGAGAGGCAGAGGGAGAGGGAGAAGCAGACTCCCCCTGAGCCAGGAGCCTGATGTGGGGCTGGATCCCAGAATGCTGGGATCACGACCTGAGCCGAAGGCAGACGTGAACCATTTGAGCCACCCAGGTGCCCCCCTTAGTATAATGTCTTCAGGGTTCACCCATATTGTAGCATGTCAGAATTTCATTCCTTTTTTAAGGCTGAATAATATTCCCTCACGTGTATGTATCACATTTTGTTTATTATTTAACTATCTATGAACTTTTGGGTTTTTTCCACCTTTTGGCTGTTATAAAATAATGCTGCTATAATGTGGGCATACAAATATCTACTAAAATCCCTGCTTTCAGTTCATTGGGGCATAGACCCAGAAGTGGAATTGCTGCATCAAATGGTAACTCTTTGTTCAATTTTTTGATGAACTGCCATACCATTTCCACAGTGACTGCACCATTTACAGTCCTACCAGTAAATGCAGTGAAGTTCCAATTTCTCCACATCCTCGTCAACACTTGTTTTCTGTTTTGTTTTGTTTTTAATGACAGCCATCCTAATTGGTATGAGGTGATATCTCATTGTGGTTTTTATCTGCATTTCCCTGACCATGAGTGATATTGAACATCTTTTCATATGCCTGTTGGCCATCTGGATGTCTTCTTTGGAGAAATGTCTGTTCAAGTCCTCTGCCCACCTCCCCCCCTTTTTTTTTAAGATTTTATTTATTTATCTGACAGAGAGAGACACAGCGAGAGAGGGAACACAAGCAGGGGGAGTGGAAGAGGGAGAAGCAGGCTTCCCACTGACCAGGGAGCCTGATGCAGGGCTCAATCCCAGGACCCTGGGATCATGACCTGAATCAAAGGCAGATGCTTAACGACTCGGCCACCCAGCAGCCCCTCATTTTCTAATTAGGTTTTTTATTGCTGAGTTGTAGTTCTCTATTATGAATATTAACGTGGGATACGTGATTTGTAAATATTTTCCCCCACTCTGTGGGTTGTCTTTTCATTTTGTTGTCTTTGATGCACAAAAGCTTTTAAATTTTTTTTAAGATTTTTATTTATTTGACAGAGAGAGATCACAAGTAGGCAGAGAGGTAAGCAGAGCGGGGGGGGGGGGGGCGGNGGGGGTTTTGCGGAACACAGGGGGGAGAGGGGGGGGGGGGGGGGGGGGGGAGCAGGCTTCCTACTGAGCAGAGAGCCCGATGTGGGGCTCAATCCCAAGACCCTGAGATCATGACCTGAGCTGAAGGCAGACGCTTAACCATCTGAGCCACCCAGGCACCCCAAAAGCTTTTAATTTTAATTGAAGCCCGATTTATCTAGTTTTTTTCTTGTATTGCCTATGCTTTTAGTTTCATATTCAAGAAATCATTGCCAAATCCAAAGTCATGAAGTTTTACCCTGTGTTTTCTTCTAAGAGGTTTTATAGTTCTGACCCTTACATTTAGGTCTCTGATCCATTTTGAGTTAATTTTTCATATGTGGTGTTAAGTAAGCATTCAATTCTTTTGCATGGATGTCTAGTTTTCCCAACACCCATTTGCTGAAAAGACTGTCTTTTCTCCATTGAATGGTCTTGGCACACTTGTCAAAAATGGTGTGACTGTGTATGTAAGGTTTTATTTCTGGGATATCTATTCTATTTTATTGGTCTGTTTGTTTGTCTTTATGCTATTACCACACTGTTTTGATTACTGTAGCTTTGTAGTAAATTTTGAAATCGGGAAATGTGAGTCCTCCAACTTTGTTCTTTCTTAAGATTGTTTTGGATATTTGGGGTCCCTTGAAATTATATATGAATTTCAGGATAGATTTCTCTATTTCTGCAAAAAAAAAATGTCATTGGGATTTTGATCAAGACTGCACTGAATCTGCAGATCACTTTGGGTAGTACTGTCATCTTAAGTCTTCCAATCCATGAACGTGGAATGTCTTCCCATTTATTTAAGTCTTTAACTTCTTTCAGCAATGCTTTGTAGTTTTCAGTGTACAAGTCTTTCACCTCCTTGGTTAAATTAGTTCCTAAGTATTTTATTCTTTTTGATGCTGTGGTAAATAGAATTTTCTTAATTTCCTTTTGGATTGTTCATTGTTAGTGTATAGAAATACAACTGATTTTTGTGTGTTGATTTAGTATCTTGCAACTTTGCTGAATTTATTAGTTATAACAGATTTTGTGGAATCTTTAGTGTTTTCTATGTGTAAGTTCATGTCATCTGTGAACAAATGTCATTTTATACTTCTTTCCAATTTGCATGCCTTTGCCTAATTATTGCTCTGGCTAAGACTTCCAATGCTATTTTGGATAAAAGTGACAAAAACAGGCATCCCTGTCTTATTCCTGATCTTAGAGGAAAATCTTTGAGTCTTTCAACATTGAGTAAGATGTTGGCTGTGGGTTTTTTATCTATGGCCATTATCATATTAAGGCAGTTTCCTTCTATTACTACTTTTAGGGTTTTTATCATGAAAGGATGTTGAATTTTGTTGAATGCTCTTCCTGATTCAATCTCCTTACTAGCTACAGGTTTTTTCATATTTTCTATTTCTTCATGATTCCATCTGGGCCGGTTTTGTGTTTCTAAGAATTTGTCCATTTCATCCAGATTATCCAATTTGTTCACAAACAATTATTCATAGTACTTTTATAATATTTATTATTTTGTAATGTTTCTTATTTCTACAAAATTGATGGTGATTTCCCCCACTTTCAATTCTGATTTTAGTAATTTTAATCTTCTTTTAAGTTAAAGTTTTGTCAAATTTATTCTCTTTTTAAGAATCAATTTTGGGTTTCATAGATATTCTCTATTGTTTTTCTACTCACTGTTTTATTTATCCCCACTCTAAATCCTTATTAGTCTCTTCCTTCTGCTAGCTTTGGGTTTAGTTTGTTTTTCTTTTTTCAGTTCCTTATAAAGTTAGGTTATTATAAAGTGGAAATAATGTCTATCTGAAAGGGTTATTATATGGATCAAATGAGATACATGTATTTACCACAGAGCCTGGTACATACTAAGTGTGCCATAATAGTAGCTAACATTAATATTAATACATCGGGCTTGAGTTGGCTGATGAGGAAAACAGAAATAAAAAAGAAGAAACAGACGCAAACGGTATTATATACGGCTCTGGAAGGCATTACGCAGAAATCCAGTGGGACACAGTTACTGACTAAACACGGGAAAGGAAAATAAGGAGTTGAATGTAAAGTTTCAAGCCGAGTATGTTAGTTTTTATCCCCTGAGATGCGGCCAAAGTGGGATTACTTATTTATTTATACTTATTGGGAAAAATCTTTATTTATTTATTGAGAAAAATGCTTGTGAGGGAAAGACAGGAGAGGGAGGAGCCTGGGAGAGTTCTCAGACCGTCGTACAAATGTAACAGAAGGAAGTTTTAGATTGAAGTGCAGTTCTACAAGGGTGTCTGTCTGCAAGGCTGATGTGAGGAGGGGTCCGTGAGCTCAAGTCACCCTTCAGAGGAAAACGGTTTCTCACAGAATTGGGCTTATTTCATATCCCTTCCCCCTTCTGTCAGAAGTGTGGTCTCTGTGCAAAGGAGATGGTGAATTTGGAATGCACTCTCCAGGCCTTCCATCACTTACCTCCTCACCAAAAGAAACCGGAGGGGCATATATTCGTGGCTGCCACAGCCAGCACACAGAAAAACATGCGACCATGAAAAGGTGGGAAGTTATAGAAAAATAGCAATCAGTCTTTTTCACACTGCCAAAAGCCTTCAAAAATATCTGAGTGCAGAAAGGCCAGCATGGAATTGAGGTAAGTCTGCTCACCAGCCCAAAAATATAGTGACAGAAAAAAATTGAAGGATGAAGTCAGCTAATCACCTCACAGCAAACTTCCCACAAAAAATGTATTCCTTGAAGGATCAAGTAGAGACTACTACACATTGAGAGTTGTCCCCCAGGGGACCCCATTGTAAAATAATGTCACCTTCATTCATTCTTCTCTCTTCTTTCCATGACAGGTGATTCAATGCAGCCAAATTCTGGCCTCCCACCTGGGGCTATTGCTGGCATCGTGATTGGAGTCCTGGCTGGGGTTGCTGTGATAGCAGCCCTGGTGTATTTTCTGTTTATCAGAAAGACTGGCGGGTATGATGACCTTTCCTCTTGTTCTGCTTTCTCCAAGGCTAACTGTCATGCTTGGGAGAGGGAAGGAGACTTTGCCCCTGTCTCTGCATCTGAATCTGCTCCTCCCTTCTTTTTAAACCCTTGCTTCTTGGCACTAATTCCTGTGGATCTCTTCTTCGTGCTTCCTGGACCCTACTCTCTCTTGGACACGGTTATTGCCATCCCCATCTGGCTTAGAGGGGGAAGATCCTCCTATGTTTCTGTCTCCCAGTCAGCGAAGACAAGGTCCCAGGAGGAAACAAATAAGGAAATGAAAGGAGGAGCAGGAGAAAGTGAGTCCAGTACTCTTTTGACAGTTGTAGGAGGGAGGGATAGGACAGGAAGAGAACCTAAGAAAAGACAAAAACAACCAAAAGCCTCTTGGACAATAAGTAAATTGAGAAAAAAACCAGCATCTACCTACAGAAGGGGAAAGGTGTCAGGGTACAAGTGGGCTCAGATGCAACTGATCAACAATGGACCCACATGTGGACATCCAGCAAACAGGAAAGGAACAAATCCTAGAGGGGATCATGGGTAGAAGGAGGAGGTCCTAAGAGGAAAGGCAGTACCAACCATGGTATAAATGAACACTGAGGAGCCCCAAGGAACTACCTGCTGACCATGTCCTTCCTAATTCAAGAAGCAAAGATCCTGTGCTTGGGAATGGCAGTCACAGTGTCTGATATTTATTTAGGGCAAGTGACCTGCGTGATGTCACAGAGCACAAACCCTCAGCCTCCAACCACAGTAAGTAAAGCCACTCACCCAGTGAGACCTGGTGTGTTCCACCATGTGCCCTACCATAGCAGGGAATCCTGGATTCCCAAACTACTTCTTAAATTCTGAACTTTTGGACGGGGTCTCCATTTCCCAACCTTAGGTTGGTGTGGGTCCTCACACCCTTCTAGCCACAAAAGATTCCTCTGAGACTCAGCCCTGGGCGAAACATTCACTCTGCCTAGGCCAAGCAGGCCTGAGCAAGATGGACCTGTTTCCAGGAGTCATTTCCTTGCCCGTACTCCTCCCCCTCCTGCCTCTATGACGGATGTGGGCATTCTCCTTTGGTGAAACTTTCCCTATCTTACGGTGCTCTGGGTACTGTGGGCCTCAATGTCCCTCCTTGCCACTAAACCCTGTTGCTGAGAAATACATCTGGGTGAAAATTAAGACGCTGTGAACTGGAAGAAACTGTCAGAAGTGGGCTGGGAGCTCCTGTGGCTCTACTCTTGCCCCTCCTCTGGTACTAGTGCCCTGGGTCTGGACCACAGACTCTGATGAAAGTGAATTCCTCGGGTGTTCATAAGCCACTTCCTTACCCCACCCTCCCGCCAACTGCCACCTCCTTCAGCTAGAAATCACAACAGCTTAGGACCCACCTCCCCACTCTTGCTCTCACCCCTAACCCCCATTCTAAGGCCATAAATGAGCTTTGCATTTTCATGGATTGGGAACTCTTCTTCTGTTTCCGCAGGTCAGGACCACTCTGACAATTTGTCTAACAAGGTAAGCGCAGCCAGTTTCAATGTCTCATGGAAGTATCTCTGTGTAGAATGGGTTATTCTTAAAGATACAAATGTGAGATCAAATTTGAGTCAAAATTCCTCAATGCGGCAGCAAACAAAGGATTACTGGTTAATGACTCCCTCATTACAAGAATGTGGACTTTGGAATTAACCCCATCCTCTGTTTAATCCTGACTGTGACTTTCAATAGCTCTGTGACCTTGGACAAGTAACTTAAGCTCTTTGAGCTGTAGTTTTGCCATCTGTAAAATGGGTATGCTGCCTACTTCAAAGAGAAGTCGAAGGAATCAAAAGAGACAGCCAATGGAAGGCACCCAGCACAGTGCCCAGCATAAGGCACTAGATAGTTCTCCCTCCTCTACCTTCACTGACCCTGCTCTTACCAACAAAGGATGATGTCCATTCTAATGGTTCTGAAGTCTTGGTTCCTTTACTTTACAATAATTTAACAAATTTTTCTCAACCTTTCAGTAGAATATACATACATACCAAAAAGTGCTTAAATCATAAATATATTTTAACAATGTATAAATTTTCATGAGTTTAACACAAAAGGCACCCAGGTCAAGAAATAAAACATGTCATCCTTCCCCCCCACCCCCCACCAAAAAAACCCTCCAGTTATTTCCTTCCAAAGAGTAACCACTATCCTGACTTCCAATGCACTACATTACTTTTGTCTGTTTATGCCCTTACATAATGGGATACACAGTACATCCTTATGTGTGTCTAGCTTCTTTCAGTCAAAATTGTTTTGTGAGATTCAAACATGTCCTTCTCTGCATTTGTAGATTGTCCGTTCTCTGTTGCTGTATCGTTGCATTCCAGTATGAATAAATACTATAATCTAGCTCTTCCAATGATCACTCAACAGGATGTTAGCAAGCAGAGTAATCTTGGCTAATAAAAGCCCTTCTCCAAAGCTAAGTTTCAAAGTGGTGATAGCACATGGTGCTGAATCACAGCACACAAGATGAGGCTCTGACCTATGCTCTGATTTAGCTGACCACACTGCACATGCCTTTCAGATTGAAGAAGTTGCATATTCTTCCCTGAACTTCAATGTCCAGGAACCAAAGAAATCAACATCAGCCTCCCCGTCCCCAGCAGACACAGAAACGGTGTATACGGAAGTACAAAAGAAGTAATGCAACCTGTCCTGCTCGCTGTGCTGACTCCTTCCAAGCTTCTCATCCCATCCCTCAGGGAAAAGGGGAAGAAGCCTCTTTCCCCACCTTTAACAAGGCCTGGGCCTCTTGGTCACAGCCCCTCCCTTCAATGTCAATAGATGAAAAGGTACATCCGGGATTCCTAGGAAACCCAACCTTCCTTGTCAATGAAATTTGGCAAAGCTGACATTGGGAAGTTGCCATAACTTCTGCCCCTCCTCCTCTCCTCGTTTTAAACTTACCTATTCAGAGCACAGTCATTCCTTCCCGCCCCAGTCCTGTCCTATTGGAGTCTAACTTGAATTTGCCATAACCTTGAGAGTCCTCTCCTGATCCACTGAAATGCATGTGCCAGAGAAGAAGAGAGAGAAGAAGTAAAAGTTTCTATCTCTCCAAAGCCCTGTGGGAACCCCACCCTGCACAGGAAAACAAATATGCTGAACTGGGAAATTCTACACCTTTGTCTATTGTCAGAGCTGTCTACCAGGGCCTAAACACCTTGCTGCTTAACTAGAAAGCCACCTAAGCCATTTGACAAGCCTGTCTTCAGAGAACCTGCTAGAAACAATTGGGAAAATTATTCACCGAGGTCAACAGGTGATTCCTAATGGAAAATGCAAAAAAAAAAAAAAAAGCACGTATGTTTCACAATTTTATTCTTCAAGGAAATGCGTACAGAAGGAGGGCTTATATCTTCAGGGAGCAGTCACCTCTTAGTAGATACAATCAGCTGGGAATTTGGGAAAGGATTCAGAGAGCTACCCTTCAGAGATTTTTTTTTTTTTTTAAGATTTTATTTATTTAATTTCACAGAGGGAGAGAGATCACAAGGAGGCAGAGAGACAGGCAGAGAGAGAGGGGGAAGCAGGCTCCCAGCCGAGCAGGGAGCCCGATGTGGGCCTCCATCCCAGGACCCTGAGACCATGACCTGAGCCGAAAGCAGAGGCTTTAAACCACTGAGCCACCCAGGTGCCCCAGAGATTATTTAAATAATTGTTAAAGAATGCACAGTTTAGTGTGTTGGGCTTTTCCCCTGAGATATTCTGCCGTTTTAGTTTTTGCAACTAAAACATTCATGTGAAAGGGGCTATTTCTACTTAGCTATATAAGCCAATCTGACTGCCTTCAGTCAAAGAAGCCACCCAAACCCCTCAAGTCCCCTTGGCCAGGAGTTCCTCAAGGTGCTTATGGCGGGGGCTCCAAAAAAGAAAAGCGGCAGCAGTGGTTTTCCTCTTTCGTGGCTAGAAACGGGTCTAACTCAGTTTCCCGGCATCTTAGGCCAGTCTTCAACCACTACTGCTTTCCACATCTCTTCCTCACTCACTTTCCCAGGAGACCTGGACTCTGCTAAAGGTGCGACTGGTCCTTGAGAAGTGGGGTCCCTGAAGGGAACATACTCACGCCCCTGTTGGCTTTGCTTACCACCCCCCCCCCGGAAAGCTGCCCTGGTGCTGATGCTCCTATGGAAGCAGGGCTGTGAAGGGTGTTAGGACAGGGAGGTGATAACTGGGTGGGAGGCCTCATGAACAGCCTCTGAAATGTTTTCTCCCATGGGGGTCTCGGAGTCCCAGTGTGCAGAACAGAAAGGAAGGACTCGGGAAAGAGAGGCAACGTACTTCCCACCCAGCCTCCTTCTACGCAGTCTCTCTGGGGCTGTTGAGAAAAGGGTTTTATTCGATATTGATTACTTGATGTCTTGCTGTGTCTAAGAGGCCCTTCAAAGAGGGTGAATTGGGAATTCTCTGTACTCAGGTACCTCTTTCAAGGATTTTCTAACCCTGACACAGTCTGTACATACTTCCCCTCGCCCATGCTATTCTGTGTTATTTAATTTTGTCTGGCTAGGGCCACTTCTGAATTATTTGTAAAATCTGCTTTATATTTATAATAAAAATTATAAAGTAAACCTGAACATGCTGCCCCATGGTTGATACTACTTTACACAATATCTTCTTCACAGGCAGAAGAAAGAGAACTTGCTGAACTGGGAGTCAGAGTAAGCCTAAGTCTGCAGATATTTGATCCAGTGACCAGAAAATTAGCTAAAGACATTTGCATGCTTGCTGACAAAGTGAGTCTATTTAGAAATGACAGGCTATAGCTTCAGCCTGCTTGGAAGAAATTGCCTCTTTTCTTCTGAGAGAGATGATTTCATGAGTAAAAGATCTCCGGGCTTCTTTATTAGGGACAAGCAACACTTCCTGCACAGGTGGCCCTGGTGACTAAGACGCAGCAGTACAGCTCGGGCTCGGAGCCTCCACAGGTCCGGTCACACAGATCCCTCTCTAGGGTATTCTACCCAGAATACCCTTCATTTATTAATCCCACTAAGTACTAGCCTATTCTCTCATCTCCTTCACTTCCAAGTTGTGGAAGCACGTGTCTGCATCCCCTGTCCTTGTCACCTGCTTTCTCCTGGCCCCTGTGCAGTGGTGCCTCCACACTGGAGACCGATAGATGCAGCAGAAAGTCAGTATCCGTCCTTAGCCCAATTCAAAGGTATTTTCACCATCCTCACGTTGTCCGCTTTTCCAATGTCTAAGACCATGGACAACTTTTCCTTCTTGGACAATCTCCTCCTTCCACCCCCTGACCTTTGCATCACACCCCACGCCAGATTTAGTAATAAGACCCGGACTGGATACTTCCACCACCACCCTCTTCCACAGTTTCAATGACCCCCTGCAGGTGGCTCCTGCATCTGTATCTCTAGCCCCTACTACTTCCCAGGACTCCCGATACACACACCCAAACACCTTCTGAAATTCCTCCTCATTTAAGTTGCGGCCCCCCCATCCCCACCCCCGCAGCCCCACCCAGCAGTTCACTCCTTTCTTTCCACATCTTTCCACGCTGCCACTGTTCCCTCTGCATTGCTCTTTGGTTTCCCAGATTTGACATATCACAAAACCTGATGGTTCTTTAATACCTCTCAGTACATTGTTCTGTCAATTCCCATGACCCTATACAACCCAGGCTCTCAACAACTCTGCTGGAAGTACAGCCTGACTCCTTATCTCTGGTCTCTCTGTTAAAATCTTTCTTGCTCACTCTTCCCTCACTACCCTCCTAAAAACTGGTTCACTCTCCTGCTCAAGGGTCTGCAGTAGCCTACACTGGCTTATCAGGCAAGCTCAAATTTCTTCCTCTTTACTAATATTTCTTACTTTCTTTACCACTACTCTAGTATAACTTCCCCATTCTAATTAGATCGGTCTCCTTACCCGACACTGCTCCTCTACCCCATATACACATATAATTCTTAGTCTCAATGTTATGCCTGAAAACAAATACCAAACAGGGCAAGGTTCTATTATCTCACAGAGGAGTTACCCTCACTGATCATCACAACTCCCGAGGGAGGTCAGGGAGTCGGGGACTCTGAGACTCAGGATACAACCTACCTGTGACTGCGATGGTTTTCTGATGACCAATTCATGTGTTCATGAAATGCTTATTGATCACCTACTGTGCTATAGGTGTGGGTGTCAGACTCCATTAAAGACATAGGAATGAGAAAGGCTAGGAACACAATGCCTAAGACAGGAGATAAGATGTGAAAAAGTATTATAATATAATATAAAAAGGTATAAATGCTACAAGAGAAGACAGGAAGAAATCCAATGGGAAATGTGGTTGCACATTAGAATGATGGGGGAATTTTAAAAAACAACTGACACTCAGGCCCCACCCCCAGATTCCAACTCCATTGGTGTGCACTGGAACCTTGGCACTAGTGAGTGTTGAAAGCTCCCCAGTTCCTGTTGATGTGCAGGCAGGATGAAGAGCCTGTTATCACAGGTAGAACTTGAGCCTCAAAGCAGTGGTTTTTAGCTAGGAATATAAATCAGAATTACCTGGGGAACTTTTCCAACATACATATTGAGCCCATGAACAATCCCTGAGAAAGCTTCTGGTACAGTGTGTCTGCAGTGAGACCTGGGCTATTTGGAAAGACCCCCAGGTGATTCTCACATATATTCCGTGTCAGAAAACACTGACCTAAAACATAGGTAAAACTGAAAAACTGAGGAGTTAGGAGAATATCCTACATGATGGGCATAAAATGAATAATCTATTCTGCAAGGCACAGAGAAGTACTCAAAATAAAATCATCGGCAAACAGCTAAACGTTGAAAGACTGCTGACACCACCTGTTGTGAGGGCGGGGAAGCTAGTATTCTTCATATCGCCGGTGGAGATGTAAAATGACACAGCCACTCTGGAAGAGTGGTTTTCTTATAAAGTTAAATATATAGCCCAGCAATCCCATGTCTGGGTATCCACCCAAGAGAAATGAAAATAGATACCCACACAACGTTACACATGAATGTTTCTAACAGCATTATTCACAATCACCAAAAAATGGAAACCACAAATATCCATCAGTATGTGAATGGATAAACAGATGGTGGTATATGCATACAAGGGAGTACTAGTCATCAACAAAAAGGGCACAAACTACTGCTAAAATGAGATGCGTGAATCTCTAAAACATTACACTATGCAGAAGAAGCTAGACATGAAGGAGCACATACTATATGATGCCATTTAAATGGAGCTCAAGAATAGGCAATGGTAATTAAGGATGTTAGGATTCACCATTGGGGGTGGAATTAACTGCAAAGGTGCACAAGGGAGCTTTCTGGGTCACGTTCGACATCTCAATTCAGGTGGTGATTACACGGATGTATACGTTTACCAAAAATCAAATGGTACACCTAAGATCTGTATGCATTCCTTTTTTTTTTTTAAGATTTTATTTGTTTGAGAGAGAAAGAAAGAGAGAGAGCAGGGGAGGGGGTTGTGGGTGGTAGAGGAAGAAGACTCCCTGCTGAGAAGGAAGCCCAACTTAGGGTTTGATCCCAGGACTCCAGGATCAGGACCTGAGCAGAAGGCAGCAGACACTTAACCGACTGACCCACGCAGGCGCCCCAGATCTATATGCATGTCAGTGTATTTCAATTTTTTTTTAAGATTTTATTTATTTATTTGACACAGAGAGAGAGAGAGATTACAAGTAGGCAGAGAGGCAGGCAGAGAGAGAGGAGGAAGCAGGCTCCCCGCTGAGCAGGGAGCCCGATGCGGGCCTCGATCCCAGGACCCTGAGATCATGACCTGAGCTGAAGGCAGAGGCTTTAACCCACTGAGCCACCCAGGCGCCCAATTTTATCTCAATTCCTAAAAATAAAGTAAGTGAAGGAGCAACCAATTCAATCCATCAGGTACAAAACCTACCACCACAATGTGAGTTCTGGTCATGCTCTCAAGGAGCTCCTTCAGGGTCGTCCCTATTTTGAAGAAATAGCAAAAAAGTCAAATATGATCAGTCCAAACTCAAGTGAAATACAGACTAGGGACAAAAAACAGGGACAAGAAAACCTGGCCCATTTCCTTCTAACATGTAAATGCCTGAATCACAGGTTCACTGTCCTCAAACCTTTAGTAATGGCTGATAGTAGCCAGCATCTAAGTTAATCGCTAACTAAAGTACTAGAAACCAAAAGCCACCCCAAGAAACCAACCAAATATGACAGTAAGCCTACACTCATTCAACTAGGGCATTTTATAGATTTCTGGTGAATCATTCATTTACTAAACATTTACAGAGGATTTCTGTATGTCAAGCACTAAAGCCAGGTGCTGATGAGAACATGAACCATGAAGATAAAAAATAAAGTCCTTACTTGGATTTTTATTCAAATAACTCTGCTTTTTTTTTTTAAGGGGGGGGTTAGGCAAAGAAGAAATAAAGGAACAAAAAAGGCTGGAAGGAAAGAGAAGGGAAGGGAAGAGGGAAATTATGAGATAATTGCAGAAATAAGAAAAGTGAATATTTTATGACATTAAGGGAAGTATTAATTTTTAGCACAGTAATGGTATTGTGGTTATGTTTTTGTAAAGATACCTTACACACATCAAAAGGAATAAAACACCTAGGAATAAATTTAACCAAGGAGGTGAAAGACCTGTACTCTGAAAATTGAAGACATTGATGCAAGATACTGAAGATAAATGGATGGATGGAAAAACATACCATGCTCATGAAGTGGAAGAATTAATATTGTTAAAATGTCCATACTACACAAAGCAATCTACAGATTCAATGCAATCCCTACCAAAATACCAAGAGTATATTTTCACAGAACTAGAATAAGTAAGATGTATATGGAACTACAAAATACCCCACATAGCCAAAACAATCTCAAGAAAGAAGAACAAAGCTGGAAGTATCACAACCCCAGACTTCAAATAATACTACAAAACTACAGTAATCAAAACAATATGGTACGTGCACAAAAATAGACACATAGCTCAATGGGACATAACAGAGAACCCAGAAATAAACCCAAGCTTGTGTGGTCACTTACATACAAAGGAGGCAAAAATATACAATGGGGAAAAGATAGTCTCTTCAATATATGGTTCTGGGAAACTGGACAGCTACATGCAAAAGAATGAAACTGGACCACTTTCTGAAACTATACACAAAAATAAACTCAGTGGATTAAGAACCTAAATTTAAGATGTGAAGCCACAAAACCCCTAAAAGAAAACATAGTAATCTGTTGGATATCAGCCTCAGCAATATTTTTCTGGATCTGTCTCCTGAGGCATGGGAAACAAAGCAAAAATAAACTATTGGGACTACATCAAACTTTTTGCACAGCAGAGGAAACCAGCAACAAAATGAAAATGCAACATACTGAATGGGAGAAGATATTTGCAAATGATATATCTGATAAGAGGGTAATATCCAAAATATAATAAAAAGAACTCATACAACTCAACACCAAAAAAATAATAATAACCCAGTTAAAAAACGGGCAGAGGAGGGGCATCTGGCTGGCTCAGTCAGTGGAACATGTGACTCTTGATCACAGGGTCATGAGTTCAAGGCTATGTTGGGTATAGAGTTTACTTAAAAGAAAATAGGGATCCCTAGGTGGCTCAGTTGGTTAAGCAGCTGCCTTCAGCTCAGGTCATGATCCCAGGGTGCTGGGATCGAGTCCCGCATTGGGCTCCTTGCTCAGCAGGGAGCCTGCTTCTCCCTCTGCCTCTTCCTGCCACTCTGCCTGCTTGTGCTCTCTCTGACAAATAAATAAATAAAATCTTTTTTTTTTTAAAGTTAAAAAAATAAAAGAAAATAAAAAATAAACTTTGGGAAAAACAAAAAAGGCAGAGGACCTAAATAAGCCTTTTCCAAAGATGACACACAGATGGCCAAGAGTCACAGGAAAAGATGTTCAGCATTACTAATTATCAGAAAAATGCAAATAAAAAACACAATGAGATATCACCTCATACCAGAAAGGCTAGTATCAAAAAGACAAGAAATAACAAGTGTTGGCAAGGAAGTGGGAAAAAGGGAGCCTTTGTGAGCTGTTGGTGGGAATGTAAACTGGTACAGCCACGATGGAAAATAATATGGAGGTTGCTCAAAAAATTAAAAACAGAAATACCATATGACCCAGCAATTCCACTTTTAGGTATTTACCTGAGGAAAACAAAACACTAATTCAAAAAGATACATGCATTCCTATGTTTATTTGCATTATTTATAATAGACATTATTTATAATAGACAAGATATGGAAGCAATCTAAGTGTTCACTGATAAATGAATGCATAAAAACATGGTTTATATATACATACACACACACACACACACACACACAATAGCATATTACTCAGCCATAAAAAAGAATATAATCTTTCCAGCATGGATGGACTTAGAGGGTATTATGCTAAGTGAAATAAGTCAGACAGAAAAACACAAATACCATATGATTTCACTTATATGTGGAATCTAAATAAATAGAACAGAAATAGATGCATAAATACAGAGAATAAGCTGGTGGTTGCCGGAGGGGAAGGGTGTGAGGGGGGATGGGTGAAAGAGGTGAAAAAGATTAAGAAATACAGACTTCCTGGGGTGCCTGAGTGGCTCAGTCAGTTAAGATTAAGCGGTCACTCCTGGTTTCAGTTCAGGTCACGATCTCCTGGTCATGATCTCCCTGATCAGCCGGCATCATGCTCCAATAGTGCCTGCTTAAGATTCTTTCTCAGGGGCGCCTGGGTGGCTCAGTCATCTGCCTTCACTTGGGTCCATGATCTCAGGGTCCTGGGGTTGAGCCCGCCCTCAGGCTCCCTGCTCAGAGGGAAATCTGCTTCTTCCTCTCCCACTCCCCCTGCTTGTGTTCCCCCCACTGTCTCTCTTTTGTCAAATAAATAAAATCTTAAAAAAAAAAAAAGATTCTTTCTCTCTTCTCCTTCTGCACCTCCCCCATCCTCCACTCCCCACCTCCCCACACGTGCACGCACCCTCTCACTCTTTTTTTTTTAAACATAACCTCAAGATTTTATTGTCTTCGTAATATAACAAAATACAAAACTTAGAACTAGATCACTTGGCCCTTTCTCTTCTTATCTCCTCCCAGCTCAAAATTCTTGCATCTCTTAATAGCCAGCATTCTCTTAGATCTGCAATTGGGCTCAACACATTCAAGCCTCAGCACAATCTTCTTTGTAGTTCTAGCCTATTTCCAAAAAATTGGCTTAGTTTGTCCACCATAGCCACTCTGCTTCCTGTCATAACGCCACTTTCCCTGGGCATAAAGAGAATCTTTGCCTTTCTTGTACTGTGTTACTTTATGGGGTAGGCGCTTGCCACACTTCTTCCAGAAAGTCCACCAGGTTTAGGAACATTTACCACGTTTGTGAGAGTACTATGGGCATGGAAAGAAAGGCGCATGCTATCTCTTAAAAAAAAAATAAAAGTAAGTACAAACTTCAAATTATAAAATAAATTAAGTCATAGGGATGAAAAACACAGCATAGGGAATACAGTCAATAAGTGTAGTAACTTTCTATGGTGACAGATGGTGACTGCACTTAGAGTGCACATTTCATAATGCGTATAATTGTCGAATCACTACGTTGTACACCTGAAACTAATACTGTATGCCAACTATACTTCAATTTAAAGATTTTATCTGTTTGAGAGAGAGAAAGTGTGAGCACAAGCGGGGGCGGGGGGGTGGCACACAGGGAAATGGACAAGCAGACTCTCCGCTGAGCAAGGACCCTGGGATCAGGACCTGAGCCTAAAACAGATGCTTAACTGACTGAGCCATCCCAGCTTCCCTAAAATCTCACCTAATTTGTACTTGTTACTTATCTTCTTTTTGTTAGACTATACATTTGTAAAGTAGGGACTATATCTTATTTATCCCTATATCCCCAGAACCTACCCTAAGGCCACGTCCATAATAGCTACTAATCAAGCAACTCTTTCAGGTACTACAGAAGGGACCACCAAAAGCCTTTGCCTGGCCCCTTTTATTCACCTATGGATTAGACCCTCAATTCCTACAATTCTTTGGCTTCCTTGAGCTCCGTTCTTTGTTTCCACCTCCTCCCTTACTCTGCTCCAGAGATGTTTATTCATTCATGGTGCTTTCTGGTCTCTTCCCTGGCAGGTGTTCCAATGCTTCCTTTTTCCTCTCTCCCCGCAGCTATATTACCTAAACAGCCTCTGCATCACTTATTCTGCAATTAATAAAGGGTGAAGGGAGGCTGAATTTCTCAACCATTGGTCTCATACCTATTCATGAGAAGTAGAATCCTCTGGAAAAGAGAAAAGCAGGTAAGATGGTAACCAGATGATAAAGCCTTCAAACATAACTCCGTCATTAAGGAAATGCTGTATATACATTTGTACAATCAGCTAACATCTCACTAGGGTTTGGGGAGGTTCAGAAACTGCTGGGAAGAAGAGGGAGGCATGATGGACAGGAAGTCCAGCTACATGTTAATTTTTGTTTTGCAAATTTCAGGGTTCCCCCCCACTTCCCCTAATAAAATCTTAATTTTTCTCCCAAAGCAGAGACTCAAAGTGGAAGAGAATATGAAGATCCAGAGCCTAAGAACTAAGAAGATACAAGATCACAGACAGCTACATACTTTAAAGATGAAGTAGAAAGAAGGTCAGATGCAGGTCTCCCTCGAATCAAACTCTGTACAAAATGCCCTCTACCCTGAGAAGCATCTCCCCAAGAGTGGGAATTGCTGGTAGAACATTAACTACCCAAGGGGTGCCTGGGTGGCTCAGTTAACCGTCGGCTCAGGTTGTGATCCCAGACTTCTGGGATCGGGCCCCATACTGGGCTGCCTGCTTGTCAGGAAGCCGCCTCCTCCCTCTCCCACTCCCCCTGCATGTGTTCCTGCTCTTGCTATCTCTCTCTGTCAAATAAATAAAATCTTAAAAGAAAAAAAAGAAAAGAAACATTAACTACCCAGGACCAAAAGGAAATGGGGTCCTCTGATGTACCTCTCTTTACTCATTCTCCCCAGGCTTCCTCTGAGAGGAGAACAATTCGAGGCCATATTGCCAGTCCCATCATTTTGGTTTTTTCCTGTAAAAAAGGCTGAGGGGGGAATCACAAAGCAGAAATGGGACACTGGAGAAAGTCACATTAAAAAGAGCAATTTAGGGCCACCTGGGTGGCTCGGTCAGTTACGGCTCTGATTTCGGCTTAGGTCATGATCTCAAGGTCTTGAGATTGAACCCTACATCAGTCTCCGTGCTCAGTGGGGAGTCTCCTTGAGATTTTCTCTCTCTGTCTCCCTCTGTCTCCCCCCTGCACTCTCTCTCAAATAAATCTCAAATACATCTTTAAAAAAAAAAAAAAAGAGCTGCTAAAGCATGGTTTGTTTAAAGGTCAAAGTCTTGTGAAGCATGCCAGTCTCCCTTCACTGCCTCTGTGTGTCAATGAGCCTTGCCCCAAATGAACCCAGAACTCCTCTTGTCTGGGGACTAGACCTAGAAAGGAAAAGAGGAACTGGGAATAGAAAGACAAATAAATACAAGCAAAGTGGGAGGCCCCTGCAATACTAGGTGCGATTATTAAGGAAGTGAAACTGGTCTTCTTGTAGGGTTCAGACTGTAACTACTTTTTTTGAGAGAAACTACCTGAAATACCAAAATGTTTTGAGTAACAACAGAACTCTTGGAATAAATATATAGCCATCAGTAAAACTACTTTTTCCTACATTTAAGGTGCCTGTATCTATCTGGATGTGATATACTTGTAAAAGGAATCCTAAAACTGACATTGAGTCTCATAACTTTATTATCTTAACTTAAATAGGACCAAGGAACAATTTGTTCCTACCAAAAGGTTGAGGAGAAAGGAAAGAGCAGGGAAGACAGAAGTGTATATGGTGGCAGAGATGCTGAAGATGAAAAGAGAAGAGCCAAAGAGAGGTATAATACAAAAGGAACAATACATTCCTACTGAAATATAGAGGGAAGCAGTGATTTAATTATTTTTTTAAAGATTTTATTTATTTATTTGACACAGAGAGAGAGAGATCACAAGTAGGCAGAGAGGCAGGCAGAGGCAGGCAGAGAGAGAGGGGGAAGCAGGCTCTCTGCTCAGCAGAGAGCCTGATATGGGCCTCGATCTTAGGACCCTGAGATCATGACCTGAGCCGAAGGCAGAGGCTTTAACCCACTGAGCCACGCAAGTGCCCTAATTATGACTAAAATCAATTACTAGACCAGCTTCCCCAGTTGAAGCTTTCCTGTGTGACTCCATCAGCCAGCCCTGTGTGGTCCAGGGTTACGGTGGAACGGGAGTGGAAATGTGCAGAACCAGACACTAACTTCTCCCACTTCCGTTTAAACCCGAGAAGGGCTTTATTCTCCTGCACAGGAGAACTGGACTTTGCACATTCATTGGCTACTTTACATTAGATAGCGAAATTTGATTACTATCAATTCTTCAGAGTCAGCTATAAAACTTGCCTGCCAGTAAATCAATAAATTAAAGAGCAAGAGTTACTAGTGCTCCATGTGTTTGTGAGCTTATTCTGTAAAGCAACCTCTGTTCTTTTTATTTAAAGATTTATTTATTTAAGAGAGAGAGGAGAGGGCATGTGCATAAGTGGTGGGGGTGGGTGGGGTGGGGGTGGGGAGCAAAGGGCAGAGGGAAAGAGAATCCTCCAGCCGACTCCACTCTGAGGAAGGAGTCAATGCAGGGCTCAATCCCAGAATCCCAGGACCCCAGGACCATGGCCTGAGCCGAAACCAAAAGCTGGTTGCCCAATTGACTGAGCCACCCAGACGCCCCTACAACCTCTGTTCTTTAGAATCTTAAGTACTGGGCCACCTGGCTGGTCCAATCAGTAGAGCATCAGACTCTTGATCTCAGGGTCATGAATCCAAACTCTAAACTGGGCGTGGAGCCTACTTGAAAAAAAAAAACCTGAAGTCCTCCATATGAGCCGGCAATTCCACTCCCAGATATATATCCGAGAGAAATAAAAAACTACAAAAACACAAGAGCTTGTACACAAATGTTCATAAGCAGCATTTTTTTGTGCTAGCCAAAAAGTGCAAACAACCCAAATATCCATCAACTGATGGTTGGATATACAAAACAGGGTGTGTAATGGAATATCATTTGGCAATAAAAAGAAATAAAAAATACTGATACTTTAAACAACCTGGATGAATCTTAAAATCATCATGCTAAGTGAAAGAAGCAAGTCACAAGTATCACATATTATATGATTTTATTTATATGAAATATCCTGAATAGGCAAATTCATAGAGACAAAAGGATTAGTGGCTTCCAGGGGATGGAGAGAGGAGATGCGGATGAAGAGCGACTGCTAATGGGTATGGGGTTTCTTGTTGGTGTGATGAAAATGTTCTAAAATTACAGTGATTGTTGCTATGCCATTTTGTGAACATGCTAAAAATCAGTGAATTATACACTTTAAATGGATGAATTGTGTGGTATACGAATTCCATCTCAAGCTGTTACTTAAAAAGAAATCTAAAGGCCTAGAAAAGGACAGTGTCAGCCAGCTGGAATTTAGGTTCAGCTATACTATCCCATCAGCCCATTAAGACCCATAGCCAGACTGTACCACTGCAAAAATCTGAACTTATGCTTTAATTAAAACAAAACAAAACAACAAAAACTGATATCAAGGCTTTGGACCTCTTTTGTGCTCTCTCCCTATCAGCTCTATATCGCTTATTCAATTGACTTAAGAAGAAAGGTGTCCTAAGTAACTATGGAAATCATTCGTTGATACCACAAATACTTATTGAACACCTATTATATGAAAGGTACTTTTCTAGGCCCCAGGAATTTAACACGTTGTCCCTGCCTACAAGATGGTCTCAAGAGAGCAAAGTAAGTGCTATAAAAGGGGTAAGTGCACATAATCTGGGGTTAGTGTGTTAGTGTAGTAGATTACAGAAGTAAGGTACAAACCAAAGCCTGAAAGATAACTCAAACTGATAGGAAAATAAAGAGACATGACAAGAGTGTTCTAGGTAGACAGAGTAAGTGCAAAGGCCCAGACTCATAGAAAGTAGGGACTACCAGGAATTAAAGTAGCTTGGTGTGGTTGGACATAATGTGCAAGAATTGGGATGGGGGGCAGGACTGGGACAGAGGAAACTGAAGAAAACTGAGGTCTTTTATTTTTTATTTTTATTTTTATTTTTTAAAGATTTTATTTATTTATTTCACAGAGGGAGAGAGATCACAGGAGGCAGAGAGAGAGAGGGGGAAGCAGGCTCCCCGCTGAGCAGGGAGCCCGATGCGGGCCTCGATCCCAGGACCCTGAGATCATGACCTGAGCCGAAAGCAGAGGCATTAACCCACTGAGCCACCCAGGCGCCCAAAACTGAGGTCTTTTAAATTTGTAACAGGACAAAAAACTTGGAAGCCATGCTGAAGAGGTCAAAGTGCAGCCTGAGGGCAACAAAGGACTGGAGGGCTTTAATAACAGAAAAGGACCGTGATCAGACATTTGTTTGATAAGGCCACTCCTGCTGCATTGTGGGCAGGGGGCTGGGAGAAGACACAGAATTAGTTACGCTGGAGGCAAGAAAGGGAGAGAAGATGTTGCAGGGATCCAAAGGAGATGATGGGGCCCTGAGTTAGTAGTGTGAGTTAGGCTGGAAACGAGGGGACAGGTTAGAGATATGTAGGAGGTGGCTCTGTCAAGACTGATGACTGACCAGATGAGGGAATGATGAAGGGAAGAGGGAGGGTGGTGGCAGTTTTCTGGCACAGATCACTGTGCGTTACCAGCCCATGTAAATTATTATAATGATAACTGGTATTGTTTTTAAAGAACGAGGTTTGGAGGTAAGACAGTTTGGGACATGCTGCACATTCAAAAGCAGATAACCAACAGACAGTAGAAATATACAACTCAAGAGAGATGGATTATGACTGAAGTCACAGAGGGCCTAGCGATACGTATAGGAAGAGAGGAAGGAGGGCACAGGACAAGACAGAACTCTAGAAACCCATGGCATTTAGGGGATGGACAGATCAAAGGAGGTGGTAAAGAGAACTCAAAAGGAATGGCCAGATTGGTGGGGAGCCACCGGAGTGGAGGCCATGACAGCAGTCTGAGTGAAGCAGTGGCCAACCGGGGCAAGGGCTCTATGACATCACGTAAAACAAAGGTGAGCAGGGTTTATCCTATTTGGGGAAAACCTCACCATTGAAGACCTTGGTTAGAGCAGTTTTTGTTGCACAGTGTGGGAAGAAAATCAACTCTATGATGCTGAGGAGTGGATGGGAGATAAGCAAACGGAAATACTGGTTAAAAACAACACTTTTAAGAAGTTCCTCTAAACGGGCGCCTGGGTGGCTCAGTCGTTAAGCATCTGCCTTCGGCTCAGGTCATGATCCCAGGGGCCTGGGATCGAGCCCCACTTCGAGCCCCACATCAGGCTTCCTGCTCTGCAGGGAGCCTGCTTCTCCCACTCCTACTCCCCTTGCTTGTGTTCCCTCTCTCGCTGTGTCTCTCTTTGTCAAATAAATAAAATCTTAAAAAAAAAAAAAAAAAGAAGTTCCTCTATACAAAGGAAGATATTGCTACAGCAGACCTCAGCAAGAGGAATAGGGTTCAAAAAGAAATTTTTTTTTAAAGATTTTATTTATTCATTTGACACTTACAATTAGGCAGAGAGGCAGGCAGAGAGAGAGGAGAGAGGAGGAAGCAGGCTCCCTGCTGAGCAGAGAGCCCGATGTGGGCCTCGATCCCAGGACCCTGGGATCATGACCTGAGCCAAAGGCAGCGGCTTTAACCCACTGACCCACCCAGGCGCCCAAGAGATTTTTTTTTTAAAGATTTATTTATTTGAGAGAGAGAGCAACTGGGGGAAGGGAGGGAGCAGAGAGAGAGGGAGAAAGAATCTCAAGCAAACTCCATGCTGAGCGTGGAGCCTGATGTAGAGTTCAATCCCATGACCCCGAGGTCACGACCTGAGCCGAAACCAAGAGTCAGATGCCCAACTGACTGTGCCACCCAGGCACCCCAAGGGATTTTTTTTTTAATATGAGAAAGACCTAAATATATCTAAATATGGAAACAGATGCAAGGAGTTTGTAGTTTTATATTATGATCATGATCTTCCCCCTAAATTCCCCCCTTCCCTCTTACAGGAAACCTGGAGAGAAGATCTGTCTTTTTTTTTTTTTAAGATTTTATTTATTCATTTGACACAGAGAGAGAGATTACAAGTAGGCAGAGAGGCAGGCAGAGACAGAGGAAAGAGGAGGAAGCAGGCTCCCCGCCGAGCAGAGAGCCCAATGTGGGCCTCCATCCCAGGACCCTGGGATCATGACCTGAGCCGAAAGCAGCGGCTTTAACCCACTGAGCCACCCAGGCGCCCGAGAAGATCTGTCTTACAACAGGCAAGGTGCTAAGTATTTTAAGCCAGAGCAGCTTCAGTGCAGATGTGATTAACCAACATGTTTGCCAACACGGTCCCTCTCATGCCTCCACTGACATCTGCTCTCCTGCCAGGTCTTTATTTATGGCCACACGTAATATAAAACTACTGATTTTCTCATCATCTTTAAAACAGCCTATAATCTTCTAAAATGAGTTTTTCAAAGCACTACGTATTTGCTAACTTATAAAGATCCAGTGGAGACGTGCAAACGGCTTCCCTTTCCTCTCCCTCCCTCCTCGAGCGGGCAGCAGAGTCTCCACCCCTATTTCTGTGGGAGTGCTTACTTGCTATTGTTCTTAGAGAAGCTGTGGTTTCAAAAATGGAAAAGGGAAGAATCTGCCACAGCAGCAAGTGCATGGGCTGACTCTCAGAAGGCTGTCCTGCCTACCCACTGGGCCGTTACTCAAAGATACCATTCCCACTCTGCCTAAAAATTTCACCCCACTTTATTAAATTACTTGATATTTCACCCAATTCATTTAGCAAATGATTCTGAGAAGGTTAGAGAGCTCTCAGCTGTACACGAATCACTTGAATGGTCAGGCTGCTCTCCCCCACCACCTTTCTCAGACCTACCACACTGAGTTGGGATTCTGATGGGGTGCGGTTGGGAAGAGAACTCAAAAGCAAGGAAAATTTGGGCCTTATGTGAGAAGCAGGGTGGGCCATGGTCAGGCACTATAGTGGAGCTCTGATGAAAGCGTACAAGTCCTATGTGGCTGAAATCTTGGAAAAGGGAGAAGAGTTCACATAAGAAGCATTCAGGAGATGAAAAGATATCAAAGGTAAGCATCATCTTAAAAGTGGCCTCATATTAATTCAATTCCAGGAAAGGTAGATCAAACTCTTTCCTTTCTCTAGAATATTTCTAAAATCCAGGATCTAGGGGTGACCAGGGTGGCTCAGTTGGTTGGGCATCTGCCTCTGGTTGGGGGTCATGATCTTGGTATCTTGGGATCAAGCCCATCATTGGGCACTCTGCTCATCGGGGAGTCTACTTCTCCCCCTCATTCTCCCTCTGTGCTCTCTCTCTTTCAAATAAATAAATAAAATCTTTAAAAATAAATAAATTAGGGCACCTGGGTGGCTCAGTGGGTTGAAGCCTCTGCTTTCGGCTCAGGTCATGATCTCAGGGTCCTGGGATCAAGGCCTGCATCGGGCTCCCTGCTCAGCGGGGAGCCTGCTTCCCCCGCTCTCTCTCTGCCTGCCTCTCTGCCTCCTTGTGATCTCTCTCCCTCTGTGAAATAAATAAATAAAATAAAATAAAAATAAAAATAAATTAAATTAAATTAAAAATAAAATAAAACCTAGTACCTATTAGTCCGGGTTCTCCAGAAAAACAGAACCAATAGGATGGATATGTATCTAGATACAGAGATTAGATAGACAGACAGATAGATATAAAGAAAGAGATTTATAAGGAACTGGCTCACTTGATGAAAGAGGCTGACATGTCCCAAGATCTGCAGGGTAAGTCAGCAAGTTAGAGACCAGGGGAGCCAATGGTGTAGTTCCAGTCCAAAGGCCAGCAGGCTCCAGACCAGGAAGAGCCAATGTTTCAGTTCAAGTCTGAAGGCAGAAAGAAGCTGATGTCCCAGACAGTCAGGAGGAATTCTTTCTTACTCAGTCCTCTTTGTTCTATTCAAGCCAACAACTGATTGGATGAGGTCTGCCCACATTAGGGAGAGCAGTTTGCTTTACTCAGTCCACCAATGCAACTGTTAATCTCATACAAAAACACCCAGAATAATATTTGACCAACTATCTAGGCACCTCATGGCTCAGTCAAGTTGACAGGTAAAATTAACCATCATACTAAGCCAATAATACAGTTCTGTCACATGGTTCACTCAACATTTACAAGGCCCTGTGCTATGAAATACACAAAGCTAAATTAGATCTCTTCCTTCTAGTGAAAATAGGAATGATAATGCTATCCATACATATAATTCTAGTAATAGCATTAAGTGCCACAAGGGGGTCTAAAAGCTGAGATGTTCAGGGTAGGGAAGGACTACTTCTTCCACAGGGTTTTAGGATAGGAGTGTAGCATTTCAGGAGGGAATTAAAGAATGATGATAAGGGCATAAAGGAGCAGGGCATTCCTAATGAAGAAAAGAAACAGAAAAAAGAATCAGGAAAACATGCTGAGTCATCTAGTTTAACAGTAGTTTAAAACACAGGAGGAGGGCGCCTGGGTGGCTCAGTGGGTTAAAGCCTCTGCTTTCGGCTCAGGTCATGATCTCAGGGTCCTGGGATCGAGGCCCGCATCGGGCCCTCTGCTCAGCGGGGAGCCTGCTTCCTCCTCTCTCTCTGCTGACTTGTGATCTGATCTCTCTCTGTGTGTCAAATAAATAAATAAAATCTTAAAAAAAATAAAATAAAATAAAAAAATAAAACACAGGAGAAGAGGGAAGCCTACGTAACTCAGTTGGTTAAGCAATCTGCCTTCAGCTCAGATCATGATCCTGGGGTCCTGGAATAGAGTCCCATGCTGGGCACCCTGCTCAGGAGGAAGTCTGTTTATCCCTCCCCCCAGTTCATGCCCTCTTGTACGTACATGATATCTCTCGCTCTCAAATAAATAAATAAAATCTTAAAAAAATTAAAATAAAGTACATGAAGAGAGACAAAAGCAATCTGTATAATATTAAGTGGCCGAGGGAACCCAGAGCTTCCCAATCTCCCCAATAGGACTTTCTAAGAACTTACAACTTTTGGCAGAGAACTATTCTGAGTTGTTTCAATTCATGTTTTAAATATTTCTGAGTAATAACTTATTTCCCATTCTGCTAACTTCTCCCATCTCCTAGATCCTCTCCTCCAGTCCTCAGTATGCCTAGTTACCCATTAGGCTACGGATTTAAAAGGCTTTTGAGGGGGCCAGCAAGCAGGGCCATGGAGAAGCTGTGGTGGGTCCTGAGCGGCCAGGACAACGGACCTCATAGGTCCTGGATGCCTCGTCCCTTAGAGTCAACACCAGGTTAAAATGGATTGTCACATGCTTCGTGTGCAGCCCTTTCTTCTCTATCCTTGATTGCTGTGGCTTTCTGGTGGCATAAAGCTTTTTGCACCATTTTAATTTTTTTTAAAGATTTTATTTATTTATTTGACAGAGAGAAAGAGTTCACAAGTAGGCAGAGAGGCAGGCAGAGAGAGAGGGGAGAAGCAGACTCCCTGCTGAGCAGAGAGCCTGATGCGGGGCTCGATCCCAGGACCCTGAGATCATGACCTGAGCCGAAGGCAGAGGCTTAACCCACTGAGCCACTCAGGCGCCCTGCAGCATTTTATACCCTTGGAAATACTGCTGCATTAGCCAGAACGTGCTTTTTAATGGGACCCATGGAGCAAATGAAGAAAATGTTTGAAACAACAAGACTGCTTGCAATAATTATTATGCTTCTGTGTTTCATATTTACATTGTGTTCTGCTCTTTGGTGACACAAGAGGAGACTGGCCTTATTATTCTGCACATTGCAGTTCTTGTCAATGTCCCGGTATAGTCTGTCATACAACCCACATGCAAGGGGAGGCTGTTTGAGTTCCATCTTGTTGCTTCTGGTCCTTAATGATTCTTACACAAATACGTAAATTTTAGTATATGCACATTAAAATATGATATAAAAGCCTAAATAAATAAATAAATAGCTTTTGGAGGAATCGGCACCTAATCAACATTTACATCACATTTCATAAAACATATTTCAAGTCCAAAACAATGAATTTCAGACTCATGAAGCAAATACCTACCATCACTCATTATGTACAATGCACTGGGGTAAGTCCTGGGAATATAAAAATGAATAAAAATACACTTCCTGCCCTAAAGGAACACACTGTTCACTTTGGAACAAAGATTCGTCACAAGATGGAGAATGTCTTTGGAGCCATCTTGAGAAAGGTCATGCAAAAGGTATCTTCAAGGTCAGTCCTAACCTGGAAAGCAATTTCGCCTACTTTGTGACCACAGGAGAAAGGGTACCCATCCTACCTTCAAATCAGTGCCCAGTAGCTGCTAGCACAAGTCATGGTGGAGCCTACCAATGCTCACTGAATGCCTCTAAGGGTCAGGCATTGAGTTAGGCTTGGGGTGGTACAAAGAAGAGATATCTAAGAAGCATTTCTGAACCACCTCCTGTTTACCAGGTGCTATGGCAGGAGCTAGAGACCTGGTCCCTCAAGAAGGAAAGGAGCATCCTAGAGAAGCAGGAAGCAGCAATCACCTAACTCACCGCTCCTGCTCCTAGGGTTCCCTTGCTGAACTGCCCTGGTTGTAGCTCATCTTCCTCCAACACATTGATTCCATTTGTTTTCCACTTTGATAGTCAAAGTGATCTCCAAACACCAATCTGATCATGTCAATGCTCTGCCTAAAATCTAGGTGTAGCTGTCCATCACCCTGAGGATAAAATCCAAACTTCTTTACCCAGCATGTCAGACTCCTCCTAATGTTCCCTGCTTATTTCTAACTGCCATCCCTCTGTATTCCCTGTTACAACATACGCAACCGCTTGCAGTTCCCTGAATATAGGACCCCCCACACCACTGACTATGCACATTCTATTCCCTCTACCTGGAAGGCTCGTTTCTCAATTTTTATTCTTCCTTTAGAATTTTGCTCTTGAAAAAAGAAAAAGGAAAAAAAAAACCTTGTCTGACTGGTCTCAACACCTCCACCTTCACCTCAGATGAATTATGAGACCCTCTTCTGTGTTTCTGTAATAGCCCATCTGTCCCTCAGTCACAACATTTGTCATTCTGCTCTGTAACTGCCTGTTTATCTGACTCTCCTACAAGGTCATGAGCTCCTTAAAGACCACTAAAACCCTTCGTTTTTATTCCCATTATATGCCTAATATAATGCTTAGTATCTAGTAGGCACTCAGGAGACTACATACTTGTTAAGAAATTGAATGAATGAATGGATGGATGGATGAATGAATGAAAAATATCAAGCACTTACTGGAATCTGTGTGTGAGGCACAGAAAAGCCTCCAATTTAATAAATATTTATTGGGTACCTATGTCAAAATTATATTTATTTGAAGGAGAGAGAGAGCACAAGCAAGCATGAGCAGGGGGAGAGGCAGAAGGAAAGAGAAAAGGAGAAGCAGACTCTCCACTGAGCAGGGAGCCCAATGTGGGGCTTGACATAGGGCTCAACATGGGGTTCAATCCCAGGACCCTGGGATCATGAACTGAGCCAAAGGCAAACACTTAACAACTGAGCCACCCAAGCATTCCCTGTCAGTCGTTTTTTGGCAGGTACTTTAAAAAGTCAAACCTAGATACAGTTTCTAACATTAAGTTGCTTTCAGAGGAGCGAGGGAAGTTAAATATATACTCAGGTAAAGAATAGGGCATAATGGCAATCCAGTCATGCTATTAAAGTTATCAAAAGGGCAAGGGGAAGGCATGGCCACCACCGCGTTGTTTTCCAGAGCCGTTCTTACAACCATCCTAGTTATACTGGATAGGTAAGAAGAAACCTTTTCGACTTAGTTCAGCCAAGACTGGCTAATTTTTTCAACAGGAACAAACAACAGGAATAAGAAAAGAAAAAATACAAAATAATTTTTTTCAAAGACAGAAATTTTCACCGAGGACAACCAGAGCCTAACCAGGGAATTCTCACTGGATGCCACATGCTGAGGTCTGAACTTGTTTGGACAACAGATCCAGTTCCTCAGGCCCCTCACTGGCTCACCAAGGATTTGGCCTGACTTAGTTTTCATTCCCTTTCAGGAAAACTTGGGTGGCGCTGTGTGTAAATTGGCAGGTCCAGATTGGGGCGGGGGGCGGGGGTGTAGAGGGGGGAGAGGCTTCGTGAGAAGCTTCCTTCTCTTTCTGCCCTCTAGGCTCCTCTTCCTGAACTTTAGCCTGGCCTGAGCTTACTGGTGGCCACCTCCTTTGCCCTACCTCCAGATCACTCTAATTTTGAGACCCTGGAATTTCTCCTGAAATTCTTCCTGAAACTTACCTTTCTCTTTTTTAAGAAACTTGTCGGGGGGGGGGGCACCTGGGTGGCTCAGTTGGTTGCGTGTCCAACTCTTGGTTTCAGCTCAGGTCATGGTCTCGAGGTGGTGGGGTGGAGCAGCCCTACACTGGGCTCTGCGCTCAGCACAAAGTCTGCTTCTCTACTGCTGCCCCTCCCCCGCCCTCGCTGGAAAGCTTGCTCGCTCGCTCTCTCTTTCAAATAAATAAAAAATCTTTTTTTAAAAAAATCCTGTCTGGAGTATCTGCCTTTGCCTGACCTTTGTCAAGGACAGTTCTATCCTTTAGGGGTATTCAACTGATTTCCCCTCCTTCCCTTGAACTTATGCCGCTTGATCTCTCGGGTATTTGCCTGGAATGCCCCTCGGCCACCCTCCTACCCTCTGCACGTTTGCACAGTTCACTTGTTCAGGAAGCGTTCTCTGAGCAGCCTAGTCCACAGGGCAGCTCTCCTACATCTGAACTCCAAAAGCTCTACTGTCTGTTGTACTTGGGGCCCTGTGTTACATTATAAGCTGTCCCTATGAGGTTGTGATTTATATGTTTACCTGTCTCATTACCTCTAACCCCAACCAGACTATAACCTCTTTAAAGGCAAAGAATCGGGGAGCGGGAAGCCTGCTTCTCCCTATGCCTGCCATTCCCCCTGCGTGCTCTCTCTCTCTCTTTCTCTGACAAATAAATAAAATATTTTTTTAAAAAAGGCAAATAATCGCCTTTTATATCCCCCCCACCCCCCAACTGCACCCGCCCATGACTGAGAGCAGTTACTGAGCACCTACAGTATGTGAGTTGCTGTTCTAGTGCTTCATGTATGTTATTTCACTTGATCCTCACAATTTTCTCACAATGAGAAAACTGAGGGTCAGAGAACATGAATAAAAGGCCAAGGCCGCCCAACTAAAAAGTGGCAGAGCCATGAAGGGACTCCAAAGCCTTGTGGCCTCTAAGCCCAGCTGGCACCTCGAGGGGGGCAGGCGTGCCGGAACCACTCATCGCTGACCAAGCCATTCCCAGGGCCAGGCGGAGAGCCAAGGTGCACAATACCAGGCAGCAGAGTCAGCTGGACGCCCCCCTCCTCTGAAGCCCACATCTGGGTCTCCCTGGCTTCCTGGCACTAACCCAACCCTTCACCCTCTGCCAGTTTAGGCAGTAGCCCTTCTCCACTCCACAGGTGGCTTATTTGGAAGCCCTGATTAAACACATACGACATCAGAGAGTGAGAAGTCAAGCTCCTTGGAAGCCGAGTCAGAGAAGTGGTTCTTGAGCCCTGGCTAGCTGGGAGGGAGCCCCTCCCTATGGTCACCCAGTTTCGGCTCTTATGTTGTCTTTTCCAGGCCTGTTAGGCAACTTTGGGATTACAGGGACAAGACTTTTGCCAACAAGTCCTGTCTGAAAGAGGCAGGTCGGTAGAAACCCTGACACCGTGGAAACTGCAGGTCAGGAGGAGGACTCCGGTCTCTCCTGCCTCACCCAGACCCACGGCCACAACTGCCACCTGCCCACGTGGTAGCAGGCTTCTCCCCTCCAGTGATAACAGGTACCATCTACGGAGTGCCTACTATGGGCCAACCACTATACCCAGTGCTTTAAGTGTTTATCTCAGTGAATTCTTGTTAACATGCTATGAATACAACATCTAGCACAGTAGTTAAGGACACGGGCTCTGGGTTCAAACTGCCTAAGTTCAGAATCCCAGCTCCCCAACTTACACATTGCATTAACTTGGTCCTGCTACTTAATTTCTCTGTGCCTCGATTCCTTCGTCTGAAAAATGGCACCTACACTAGCATTTAATGCCTAGAAATGTATGAGGATTCGCTGAATTAGTAAGTGTAAAGTGCTCCATGCATTTTACTATTATAATAACTATTATGTAGGTATCATCTCCATTTGACAAGAGTGTAGCAACTGAGTATTAAGAGAGCTTAAGTCACTTGCCAAAGTCATGCAGTTAATAAAGAACAAAGTGTGAACTTAAATCCAGGTCTGGTCTACCTGACTTCAAAGGCACATGGACATCTCAGATACCCCAGCACTTGAAGCCTCTCTTGTATGGAGAAACCACGTTGGCAAAAGAGCTACAAAAGGACCCAGGCTGAAACTAAGCTTCCAGGGTGAACCTGGAGAAGCAGAAATATGCAGGGCCCAGAGCTGACCCCAAGAATGTAGGGTCTGGAAAATTTTCACTCACCCAACTCCTAGTAATTTTATACAAGTGACGAAAGACAGTATTGAAGAGGAAAAGAAGTCACAAAAGGATATCATGAAGCCTTAGCAAAATGGTTTTTCCACAGAGTGGGGAAGTACTACCCCAGTTCACTTGGTGCTTTGCAAGGGTAGAAGGGATATGAGCTTAGTATGAGAGCCTCAGAAGAAGTTTTGGCACCAGTCGGTCTGAGCATTTTTTGTGTATCACTCTCTTTACCCCACCCTTACCTACTGCCAACCTCCTGGTCTGTATGGAATGAAGCAACTGTAGTTCCCTAAAGATAATTCTGCAGGGCCTCCAACTGCCCTCCCTTTTCGTTGATGATGTTCTTTTTTTTTTTTTAGATTTATTTTATTTATTTATATTTGAGAGAGAGAAAGAGAGAAAGTCTGGGAGCGGGAGAGGGGGAGAGAGAGTCTCAAGCAGTCTCCATGCTGAATGCAGAGCCCAACATGGAGCTCAATCTCACGACCCTGAGATCATGACCTGAGCTGAAACCAAGAATGGAAAGCTTAACCGACTGGGCCACCCAGGCATCCCTCACTGCTGATGTTCTTAGGAGTAGCTAACCAATCTTCCCTCCAGGGTCCTAAGGAACAGACACTCATTGTCCATTTATGGGAACACTTGAGGGTATCATTTCGAGTCATGAGGAGTGGAGAGACAAGGTAAGGGACAATCAGAGTTGCCATCCCCACCATGTTACCTAACATTATGTTTCCGAAGAAGCCCAGTTTCCTACTTCCCACAGTCACTTGCGCTCCTGAAAAAGAGAGTCAGACAGTGCAGGGAGCTGGACTCCTGCCCCTCTCCCCTGCATTCACTGTTCTAGCATCGACCTCTCCTGTCTGGTTCTGAGGGCTCTCAAAGGCTTCCTGGTGACAGAGTCAGGAACTAAGGGAAGTGAGCCCAGAACGCCTTGTCCAAGAAAAGACCAACTATTTTTTTTTTTTTTAAAGATTTTATTTATTTATTTCACAGAGGGAGAGAGATCACAAGGAGGCAGAGAGGCAGGCAGAGAGAGAGGGGGAAGCAGGCTCCTCGCCGAGCAGGGAGCCCGATGTGGGCCTCGATCCCAGGACCCTGAGATCATGACCTGAGCCGAAAGCAGAGGCTTTAACCCACTGAGCCACCCAGGCGCCCGAAAAGACCAACTATTAACAATGCAGGACAGGGAGTGAATTTCATTGATCCTTGAAAATTTAGCTCCTGACAGTTGGCAGTAGGCGACAGTATCAGTGAAATTATTCTTAAAGGTAGGAATGCCTAAAGATTGGTTAGAAATAAGCTGCAAACTTGATCTGTTTCCTGCTTGTCAACTTGTCTCTAATCATCCCAGAACAACATAATACCTCTGTCACTGAAGTTTTCCAATCCTCGGGATCCTGCTCACAAATCCAAGGGTGGTGATAGTTAAATAATCAACATCCAATTTCTGAGAACCAACCTCGATTGCTCAGGAAGGTCCAGTGTTTCATTCTCCACCTCTCCACATCCTCACAGGTTACACACCCAAGAATAAAACAAGGTGAATTTCAGACCGGATTAAGGAAATTTCTAACATCTTTTTAACCTGACAACACATTATCAGTAATGTTGCAAAAAAAAAAAGCAGAAATAGAGAGAGCTAACCAGCTCCTGAATCACTTCCTCTCAACATCAACCACCTTGACCCCACAGTCCAACCCACAAGCACACACCCAGGCAATTGTAACACAGGCATGCACATTCACAGCACCCACTCTAAACTAAACGGTAGCCACACACAAGCCACTGGACACCACACAACTCATATGAGTGTGCCGCGAGCCCCCAGACAATATTGAGAATATAAGCCCATCACATTTCAGCACAGATGAATGCTGGGAGCTAGAACATGCGCATGCTTCTCCGTGACCTGTGTGTTCTGTCCAGTTCTGCGGGGAAAGAGGAAAACATGAAGTAGAGACCCTGATGGCTATGAGAAGAATTTCCTGCTATTTGTTTCAGGGAACCACGGGCAGGAAAGAGCCAGGAAAGTTATCCAAACAATCATAGCCCACTCCGGAAACTGAATGTGATGTTCAGGGGAAAGTTGTGGAGGAGGTGGAAGAACAGGGATGGAAGTCAGATCAAACCAAACCAGGAGAATTCTGTGCAATGGCAGGGAACCCCCAACTAGGCCCTCCTTCCCCAGGGCTGAGGGGGCTCCTGGCTCCAGACTCTCCTCACCACACCCACAGTGGACATCTTCAGGCCACTGAAATAAACACAGAGCTGTGCAAGAAGAGACACAAACGGAACTTCCAACCTGCTCGTTTGGGGAAAGACAGGCATGTGAGACAGAGGAAGCATTCAGGGCTCTGCCACAGCTGCCCATCTTCCTGTTACTAATCACAGAATCAGAACTTGAGGGCAAGAAGGAACATAAAAGATTATATCAGGGGCGCCTGGGTGGCTCAGTGGGTTAAAGCCTCTGCTTTCGGCTCAGGTCATGATCTCAGGGTCCTGGGATGGAGGCCCGCATCAGGCTCCCTGCTCAGTGGGGAGCCTCCTTCCCCCTCTCTCCCTCTGCCTGCCTCTCTGCCTCCTTGTGATCTCTCTCCCTCTGTGAAATAAATAAATAAAATCTTAAAAAAAAAAAGAGGGCGCCTGGGTGGCTCAGTGGGTT
>LNAC01000268.1:54034-93378 GCA_002007465.1 Ailurus styani
AAAAAAAAAAAAAAAAAAGATTATATCAGCCAAATTCAACTTCAGATAAGAAAACCAACTCCAGCGTAGACAAGTGACTTTCTCAAGTAACACTGAGCCCACACACTACCTAGAACCAGCTCTCCTCACCCCCAGCCCAGGGCTCTCCCCCTCCCTCTGGATCTCCTGGAGGCCGGTGTGGGAATATCCCCCAAAGTGAACTATATAAAACTCCATTGTCCTCACTCAAGGTAGGGGTGCAACTGGATCAGCCCTCTAAACTCATTAGGGGATGAGATGAGGATTGACATTTCCTCCTGTTTTTCTGCATTTCCTGAGTTGGAGTGTTAGGGAGATTAATACTCCATTTCGGAAAAGCCCACTGCCATGGGTGACAGGGTCTCCACCCAGCATCCCAGGCTAGGCTCCACTGTCCCCACTCTCACAGGGTGGAGCAGCTGAGCTGCTTGGAGAGCTCTACCTGCAGCGCCACAGCCCCACAGAGCCCTGAGCCCCTCCCTCGTTCCCCTGCCCTCTCTGAGCCTCTGTCCCACCCAGGTGGCTTGAGCCTCTGTCCCACCCAGGTGGCAAGCCACCCCAGAGGAGCAGGCAGAGAAGTGAAACCCACCCTGAGGCGGGGAGAAGCAAATGAAGGGTGAAAGGAAAATGTGAAAAAAGGACGCTGCCTCCAAATGCCTCCCTATCATAAATGTCAGCGTGATTTCATCCATTCTCGGGACGGAATGTACCCCTCCAACACAGCCCAGAGGAAGAAAGCAAGCGTAGACTGCATTGTCGATTCACAGAGGGACAAGACCCAAACAGCGGGTGACTAAAGAAGCCAAGATTCCACTGCCTTCCAGAACCCAGACCTCTGGCCCTCACCAGTAGTCTCAACTATCAGTGTTTGAGAAATTCTGCTCTTGGTTGGTCCAGGGTGAGACCCGCTGATCTCAATTTTTAACAAACATCCCAGATAATTCTCATACAGATGCTCGAGGACCATCTCAGAGAATCTCAGAGAAGTCCTACCGTCTCACTGCCCCACATGCCAACTGAGTGGCTAAAAGCACAGGTGGTGAAGTCCCCAGACCCAGCCTCAGACTCTGGCTCCTGTGCACCAGCTGCAGGGCGCTGGACAGATGACTGCACTTGAGCCCCCACGTCTGTGAAATGGGGCTCATAATAGTACCCACCACATGTGCTGTTACTGGGAGCACGTGAGGTGATCTAGCTATTTACCATGCTTAGCACACGGCCTGGCAGTAGTAAGCACACAGTATTTGCTGGGAACTAGCTGTTCTACTAGTTGTCAGCTGTACTATAAATTAGGAAGCACACAACATTTATTGGCTAGTACTATTTTATATTGCAATTACTCCCAGTAACTTTTAAGCTATAGGATTTCTGGAGCTGACCACTTTGCTATTAGCTAATCCTAAATTACCTCTTCCCTGTACCCTGCTAGTCTCACCACTCCCTTCTGCCCCTGGATGCTGGACACCAGGCTCTCAATGAAAGTTTAAATTTACATTGTGCTTTTATGTTTTGTGATGAACATCAAGTGTTTCGTAAGGTCTGTCTGTTCTGATTGCCTACTCTTCTCTGTTAACTTTCTCCAAAGTTCTTCTGTGCCTTCTCTCCTTTCCACCTCTCCCCTAATCGACCCACAGCACTCATTTTCCAGAAGACTTACAGGCAGCTAATATGTGACCCCCTAGACAAAGAATATCCATCTCTCCAAAACCCTGAAAAATCACTCTGATCAACAGAAAAGGTTGATGGAGAATAGCCCTCAGGCCTCTATACCTGTGGCCTTGTGCTGAGGGGACCATGCCAACCTGAGGGACAAGCACTGGGCACACTTCCTCTTCTCCATCACTGCCTCCACTAATTCCTGGCCCCAGCCCATCCTCCTCCCAGAGCTCCCCCCCACTGCCCATAGTATTTCCACCTGGACAGTCCACAAGCATCTCATCCAAACATACCCGAAACTGTGTTTAGCCTTGCAGTCCCAAGCCAGCCTATCCCTCAACCTTATCTCAGGGCTAATGGCACCTGATCCACACAAGAGCCCAACTAGACTCAGCTCCAAGTTATCTTCAGCTTTCCCCACCCGCCATCACCACTCTGGTCACTCACCGTGGCCTGCCAGTTCTTCACATGGCTCTCCTGCCCCTACACTCCCCTGCTCAGATCTCAGACTCCCAGGCGGACTTCCCGCAGCTGCAACAAACCAGCTGCCAGAGTGTGTGTCCTGAAATACAATCTGACCAGGTCACTTCCCACTGAAAGCCTCTAGTAGTTCCCCACTCACAGGACTCCAAACTCCTTGGGCTGGTTGTCAAGACTTGCACAATTTGGGAGAGGCTTACCCCTCCTGCTGCCAAAGAGAGTCCCAAAATGAGACCAGGCCAAAAATATCCACCACTCCACTCTAATCTAAGAGGCCAGCCACCCAGGGAACGTGTGGCCTCTTACTCAGACATCAGCCAAATTTATTTTATCTGATGGTGGATCCTTGGGCCCTGAAGGAATGACACGGACTTTAAGGAGGAAGAGAGAAGAAAGGCATGGCCTGGCATTCAAGCCTCGGGGCCTGTGCTCTACTAGCCAAAGCTCGTCATCGCGCACAACAAAACTAAGGACTAGAGAAACAAATCTACCCATTCAAGGTCAGAGCTTCAGTCACCAGCACCAGGCCCCAGGCCCCAGGCCCCAGGCCCACAATTCTGCTTCTTCTGCTAAGAGCCCTAGAAGAGTCTCTCAAGCACAACTGTGTGGGATTCCCATAATCTTCCCTTTTTTCTGGACATAACTCCGGACTCCCTACCGCACCCCACAAGCCTGCAGATTCCCAGATGACCTGGGAGAAACAGAACAGGAAGCTCAAGCTTTGGCACCAGTTCATAGTGGAACTCCTAGGGCCAAACACTAGGGCCTTTGACTCTAGGAGGAAAAAAAGGCCCATTGTCTGGGTGGGTGGAACCAAACCATAAGAGCAGCAAGGAAACCAGTTTTGTTTCCCCATCTCTCTGATGGGGACTTGGCCCTCAAATATCAGGGTGGAGAGGGGGAAGGGAGAAAGGAACACATACCTTAAGTAAACAGAGGCATTGGTTCTTACTCACTCCTGGGTTTTGTTTTCTGTTGCCTGTTTGTTTTCCCTCCCTTAGAGCTCTGTATGGCCTCTGAGTCCCCCAGGATCTAGGAGGACCAGGAAAAGGTGTGGCTCCCTGGAGGGTGGAGGAATCAAGATGAGATTTAGATGACTCCATTATGAGACTGTTAGTGGAGAAAGGAGCCACTCTATCATTTCCTTAATTGCTGGTGAAAGAAAACAAAACTAAACTAAACTAAACTAAACAACTCAGAGTTAGCTACACATCAGCAAAGGAAACAAACCCTTCCTGCAAAATACTGAGCACATATACAGGACAGGGGGACCCTGCCCACCCCAGTACTTCAAGAAACAGGAGGGAAAGAGCAGAAAAACCTGAACCTTAAACAAATATTTCTATTTATCTATTTATTTGAGCAGAGGGAGAGGGACAAGCAGACTCTGTGCTGAGCACTAAGCCTGACTCGGGGCTTGATCCCACGACCCTGATATCACTACTTGAGTCAAAATCAAGCGTCAGTTGCTCAACCAACTAAGGCACCCAGACGCCGCTAAACAACAAATGTTTCACAAGCACATTCTCCCCGGATACCAAGTCCAAAGCTACTTCATACGATTCCGAGTTGCCTGAGTGTCTTGGCTCAGACCATAACAGGTCTCTGACCTAACTAACTCCTTGATGCCTAGAGATCTGTTCTTTTGGGTTTGATCCACTGAGGTGATGGACCATCTAAATTGAAGGACAAAGTCTTATGCTTACCCTTAGGACATAGTCTAGTGTTTCTAGGGCGGGAAGATGGGGGGGGGATCTACTGTTTCTCCCTTCCTGCCCTTGCCCTTGCCCTCAGGAAACGCAAATGGCATGCCCTCTCAGACACCTTGAAGGGCTCCTCCAGGCAGATGAATGCTTCCCTCTCTGTGCTCCCACAGCACTTTGATTTTTTAGGGTTTCAGCCAGATGGATATTCTTGCCTAGGGGTCACATATTAACTGCCTCTAAGTCTTCTGGAAAATGGGGGCTATAGGTCGATGAGGGGAGGGGTGGGAAGGAGGGCAATGGCTTTGGAGAAAGTTAACAGAGAAGAGTCAGCAATCAGAACACACCCTACAAACCAAGCGGCCCTCAATAATCCACTCTGTGCCCACGTGCTATGTACAGAGGTGAGTCAAGTCCCCTGTGCGCTGACTGTTTTCCTCCCTTTGCTGCCCTCCCCACTCGCCACACAGTTCTGTGCTGCATGCTCTGGTTTGGCCCCAAGCCCAGGAGGGGCTATTTATAAGATACTGGAGTAATGATATTTAATGTTTTTATTTTTGAAAATCAAGGTAAAGTATTAAAAAGAAAATAACTATCACCCATACTCATTTTCTGCCTGTAATCTAAACTAAATCTAAACATTGTTTAACATTCGGACGTATTTCTTCCAGTCTTTTTCTAGGTGGCAGACTGTAACCTTCCGGAATGCAAAGACCAAATACTTTCTTTTCCCAGTTCTTACACTTCTGGGCATCAGAAGTCCAAAATGGGTCTCACTGGGATAAAATCCAGGTGTTGGCAGGCTGGTACTCCTTCCGGAGGTTCAGGAGGCGGATCTGCTTCTCCACCTGACCCCATTTCTAGGGGCTCCCGGGTGCCTTCAAAGCCAGCGATGGCAGTGGGCTCCTGCTCATCCTCACTGCAGTGCCCTGTCCTGGCTCTCCTGCTTCCCTCTCTCACGTACAAGGACCCTGGACTGCCCTGGCCCCACCTGGATCATCTGGGATACTCTTACCATCTCAAGATCCTTTTTTCTAAGATCTTATTTACTTATTTGACAGAGAGAGCGAGATTACAAGTAGGCAGAGAGGCAGGCAGAGAGAGAGGAGGAAGCAGGCTCCCCGCTGAGCAGGGAGCCCAATGCAGGACTCGATCCCAGGACCCTGAGATCATGACCTGAGCCGAAGGCAGAGTCTTTAACCCACTGAGCCACCCAGGCGCCCCCATCTCAAGATCCTTAACTTCAGTACATCTGCAAAGTCCCTTTTGCCAAATTCAGTAACAGTTGCAGGTTCCAGGGGTTAGGATTGGACATTTGGGGGAGGCCATCACTCTGTGTACCACAGGCACGTCTTCTAAACTCTACAACAGGGCGCCTGGGTGGCTCAGTGGGTTAAAGCCTCTGCTTTCGGCCCAGGTCATGATCTCAGGGTCCTGGGATCGAGGCCCACATCGGGCTCTCTGCTCCGCAGGGAGCCTGCTTCCCTCTCTCTCTCTCTGCCTGCCTCTCTGCCTCCTTGTGATCTCTCTCCCGCTGTGAAATAAATAAATAAAATCTTTAAAAAAAAAATTAAAAAAAAAAATTAAACTCTACAACAGAAATTTGCTTTGCCTTCCTTCTCTTTCACTTTTCTTGACACATAGGCAAGAGCACAAGCTTTGAGGTGAAACGCAGTAGCTTTATTGCTAACTGGCTGGATGACAATTGGACTACTCACTTCACCTCTTGAGTGTCTTTCTCTCTCATCTGTAGCGCAAGGATAATGACCACTGCGGTAGGAAAAGACAGGGACAGAGAGTGAGGTAAGCTAGTGCCGGAGTGCGAACAGCCCTCACTAACCATCCCGCCCACCCTTTCCTTCGCCACCCCCTTTTCTCTCCCCTGTGCCTGTTTCCTCCTTTGTCTCTCTCATCATTTAGCAAAGAAGGCCATACTACCCACACCGCTTGTGACTCGTTTCAGTGCTTCTGGGTATCTGATATCAACTCAAGGCCACTGTATTTATATGGAGAGTCTGGGTTTTCTGAAGTCTTTCTATGTTCACATAAAACTTACATAGAATTCCTCATAACTTACACGTGCCAGTTCCAATTCTGCCTTGTGAATCTGTACATTCATTTCTTTATTTCATCTTTCTGCAGTCCTTCTCTTCACTCCTTCTAAGTAATCATAGTGCAGAGACAGGAACCGCGCCCAACCACAGCAGAGAATTCTTTTGGTAGGATGAATGCTGTTTGCAAAGACGTCCCCTAAAGCTAAAGCCCACTTCTAGACTCAGCTTCCAGCAAGACCACTGAACTATAGGACACATTCGCAGGCCCCCAGGAACAATAATTGTGACAGAAGTCACACACTGTCTGAGGCGGTCCCGTTATTGAATTATGACACTTTTCAGAATGTTTGTTCAGGAGTTACTATGACCCAATCCTTCTACTCCTGGAAATTAACTTCCCATATCATTTTCATCTCCAACCCTGCCAGGACCCTGGTAAAAAGTGCGTCCCCACCCAGGTGATCAGGATGGCGTCTTTGCCTATTGCCATAACTGTAAGAGCTCACACCCACTCAGCACTCACTCTGTGCCCTACACCACCCTATGGCTGTTACGTAGTTACAGTCTTCACCAAAAAATCCTGAGAATGTTACCATCCCTCTTTTAGCAGTTAAAAAAAAACTGAGACAGAGAAGTTAAGTAATTTACCCAGCATCCCACAACTCATAATTTAGCCTCATCTCCCAATTTGGGAGGAGGACGTCCTAAGACTTCAGAGGTCTTCTGAATGAAATCTACCTTCCAAAATGATTTTTGCTCCCCGACCCCATTTGCCAGGTTCAAGGTCAGCATTTTGTTTCCTATCTTGCCTTTCACGGATGCACCTGTTCCCTCACACCACACTCACAATTGCACATCCCTCATAAAAGCTTGCTTTTATGAACCTCGATCTCTTTTGGGAAGAAACGGGGTCAGGTTCCCAGTCCCCATGAAAAGTCATTCTTACTGAACTGTCAACTATTTGCACAGCCATTCTCTGGTCACAAAAGATGTGCACTAGGGAGAGAAGATGCAGTGAGAAGCAGGAGGTTAGGAAGAGTTCTTGGAATGGTCATAAAAGGAAGGAGATTCCAAATGCAGAAACAGTCATAAAACACACCCACAGCTTGTGGCCTTTGTACTGACAGCCCCACCTGTCTATTTCCATGCCTGTTGGCATCTGACTTCCTTCTCGGTCTGCCCCTCCTGGGCTTGTCTTCTCAAACCAATACTAGAGACCTGGGACTGCGGCCAACCAGAGCACACAGCACTGAGCTGTGCAGGTGGAGAGGGCAGGAAAGGGAGGAGAGCGTTCATCGCAGAGGGACCTGACTCACCTCTATACATAGCACCTGGGCACAGAATGGATTAGTAAGGGCTGTTTGGCAGGACTCATGGCTTGAGAAGTTTAGTAAGGAGTTGTACTTTCTCAATGCTGTCTGACCAAGAGCAAAGGGGAGGGTGTGGGAGGCATCACAGCACTCTCCCATTTAGAAACCCATTGTCCCTCCCTTCTCTCCCTCTGTTGGGTTACATTCTTCTATCCATAGGTCACGTATTCACTGAGTTTGGTTCCAGGAAAAAATAATCTCAGTTGAATTCCTTAAAGCCCCAAGCACTCAATTCAGCTCAGAAGTATCTATCATCTCAGTGATGACCAGAGGCAAATATGTTTTTAAAGACCAGCCGAAAATTTTGACAAGAGGCTTTGCACCCACAATCCCTTTGAAGACTGCTGAGCTACAAATCAAGGGAGGTGCTGTGGGACCTTTATGTTTAGACCTCATCTAACACTCAGAATTGCCCTTTGAAGTAAATGCTATTATCCCTATTTTACAAATAAGAAACCAAAACTTCAAGAAGTCACTTGTCTCCTCTCTAAGAACTGGTTAAAAATGGAACCAGGACTCAGGTTCACATATTTCTTAATCTAAAGCTCATGTTTTCATTCCACACCATCCTATCTACTATAATTCAAAGAAAGGAAAGATGACTGCTTCTAACAGAGATACTCACAAAGGGCTTTGGCGAAGAGATAGAGTCTGAGATGGGCTTTAGGGCGAACAATAATTCAGGAGGGTGAGCAGGAAGGCAAGGGCATTAGAGGAATAAGGGTAACAATTAGAATAAATTCAGACACACGAAAGTAAACTGTTGGGGCACCTGGGTGGCATAGTCGGTTAAGTGTCCAACTCTTGGTTTCAACTCAGGTCATGATCTCGGGATCATGAGATCAAGCCCCATGTTGAGCTCAGCACTAGGCTTCTCTCTCCCTCTCCCACTCCCCGCCATGTGCATGCTCTTGCTCTCTCTCTCTCTCTCTCTCTCTCTCTCTCTAAAATGGATAAATAAATCTTAAAAAGGAAAAAGAAAAGAAAGTAAACTGCAGGTTGAGCAAGGCAGCAGATGGGGGCTTGCTATGGGGGCTCTGAATGGTAGCCTAAGGAATCTGAACTTATCCTACAGATGATAGGAGTAACTGGGAAGCTTTAAGAAAGTAGGAAACATGGGCGCCTGGGTGGCTCAGTGGGTTAAAGCCTCTGCTTTCGGCTCAGGTCATGATCTCAGCATCCTGGGATCGAGGCCCGCATCGGGCTCCCTGCTCAGCTGGGAGCCTGCTTCCTCCTCTCTCTCTGCCTGCCTCTCTGCCTACTTGTAATCTCTCTCTCGCTCTGTGTCAAATAAATAAATAAAATCTTAAAAAAAAGAAAGAAAGAAAATGCCTTTCTAAAAAAAAAAAAGAAAGAAAGTAGGAAACATAACAAAATAGCATTGTCAGGAAGATAACTCTGAGAGTTTTTATTAGGCAAGACAACCTAAGGAAGTGGTTCTCAACTCTGGAAATTCATTAATTCCCTGGAAGTTTTTTTTTCTTTAACTTTTCATTTTGACATACTTTCAGACCTTCAGAAATGTTCTAAAAATAGTCCAAGTTCCCATATACCCTTCACTCAACTTCCCCAAATATTAATGTTGTAGATAAACACAGTTCGAGGACCAAAATCAAGAAATTATCATTGGTTAAAAAAAAAAAAAAGAAAAGAAAAAGAAATTATCATTGGTAATACAATGAACTAATCTACAGATCTTGTTCAAATTCCATCGACCTTTCCACTAAGTTTTCTGGACTAGGAACCAATCTAGGATCAGACATTATATTTGGCAGTTTTATCTCCTTAGTCTCCTTTAATCTGGGCCAGTTTCTGAGAAATTCTTTTACCTTCATTAACATTTTTAAGAATATTGGCCAATTATCCTGTGAAATGACCCTCAGTTTGGGCTTACCTAATATAGCCTCATGATTAAACTTAGGCTATGCACTTTCGGCAACAATAACAGATGCAATGCTGTGCTTTCTCATCATATCAGCCCCGTGATACTGGTATTTCCCATTACTGGTGATGTTAACTTTGAACACTTGCCTAAGGTTTCTCTGTAAAATGACATGTTATTTGGAAGCTCTTTAAAACTACAAATGCCAGGGCCACACCAAAGACCAATCAAGTCAGACTCTCTGGGGATAAGGCACAGGCAGTTTTAAGTTTTAAATGCCCTGCAGGTGATTCTAATCAGCATCCAGGGCTGGAAACCACCAGCTTAGACAATGAAGATTAGAATCCTGGAAATCAAGAAGGAAGCCATTCCTCAGATCTCTTTTTAAAATAACAGCCAGTTCCAGGCACAAGATAAATATATTTGGACTTTGGCATGGACCCGTGGTAGGGGAAAGGAAAGACCAAAAATCCCCTGATTGAGAAAGTGATGGGTGAGTAGACTGCTGTCCAATAAAAAAAAGAAGGCAGGATGTTAAGTAAAGTGTCCAGCCCTGCTGGTCTATTTTCTCTCCAGACTTCAGGGAGACCTTTGCTGCAGAGGAGGCATACACCAGATAATTTTACTGTCATGAGCCTGATGTGAGCTCCTAACTGCCACTGAGGGAGGGAGTTATAAATCATGTGATATAAATATACAAACACACGCAAAGATGAGCACTTCCAGGTACAGCTGAACGGACTGTTCACAGAATCTAATTCGGAGCTGCACGACCTCCCTTAAGCAACCTTGCCCTCCCCACTTGGTCTTTGTCCTTAATCTCTTCTGAACCAAGTGAGTAAGGACACTGATGTAAATTTCATGAAATAGGAAAGTGTACACAATCTCCTGTCACCAGGTTCTTGAAGCAATGATACTGTGCTCAACTTCCTTACTGCTATTATCTTGAGGTTTCCATGAAGAGATTTCATCACCTCCTCCCTTGGAGGGTCCATCGATAACATGCAAAAAATGAACACCAGTGTAACCCAATTCTCGAGGCAGGAAGGACCTCGATGAGAACTATCCCTAAAGTATTCACAAACTACCAGGATGTGGTGCCACTGGTGCAGGGGAGCTGCTGCTGGGCAGTAAGTGACAAAAGAGAAGGTAGCTGTGACTACCTCACGAAGCCCTGTGAAAAGATGCAACTCAATTATCCTTCAACCATTACAAATCCAAATATCCATCAAGCCTCTCACTGAGAGGCTGGCACATAATTCAATGCTAATACTTTGGTGAAATAATTTATAGAAGGTTGGGGTCAACTCAGTCAGGAATGGCTGGGAAAGGTTTCACAAAAGAGGTTAAGCCTTTGAATGGTTAAGTCTTAGGGAAACAGTGATGATGAGAAACACAAGCATAGGGAAGCTGATGTCAGGTACTACTGGAGATGCTAATTTGGAGGGGAATTTCAGCAATGAGAGGGGGTTACGTGTTATTTTATTTATTCCTCCCAACCACCACTTGGAGTTATCTTAGAGGATGCCAATCCTCAGAAAGGTAAAGTAACTTGCCAAAGTCATTGGTGGATCTAGGATTAACAAGCAGGTGTGTCTAACTCCAAAGCCCATGCCAATAGCACCACCACTGAGAGAAAACTGAACATAGCATGTTTAGGGAACAGGAAGGAGCAGGGAAAACTATGGCAGAAAAAATAAGATTAAGAAACAGGGAAGTGGGCGCCTGGGTGGCTCAGTGGGTTAAACCCTCTGCTTTCGGCTCAGGTCATGATCCCAGGGTCCTGGGATCGAGGCCCGCATCGGGCTCCCTGCTCAGTGGGGGGCCTGCTTCCCCCCCCCCTCTCTGCCTGCCTCTCTGCCTACTTGTGATCTCTCTCCCTCTGTGAAATAAATAAATAAAATCTTTAAAAAAAAAAAAAAGAAACAGGGAAGTTAGGTAAGCTTGCTGAAGTGGGACCATATGTTGTACAGGCACAAAAACTAGACAGAGACATTTGAACTTGATCTTATATTTACAAAAGAGCCTTTGTGAAGATTTTGAGTAAGAGAGTAACCAAAGTGATGTCTTGAGAAAAGACCAAAGGGGACAGTGGCAAATATCATGGTTCTGGGTTCCTCTACCAAAATGATGCCACTGACAACAATAAAGGGGGCCACACAATACAGTAGAGTGAGAACTGGACTAAGAGTCGGAAGCTTGGGTTTAAAAGCAAGAAGTTATGCACTGAAGTCATGACTTTATTAGGCTATTTACATACTCTCTCTGGACTTCAGTTTCTCTTCATCCATAGATCAGGTGAAGTGAGACCTAATCCCTAAATGACCTCTAAAAGCTTTGCTATGCAAAGTGTGGCCCACCAACCAGTAGCAACTGGCATCGTCCAGAAGCTTATTAGAAATGCAGCATCTCAAGCCCCACCAGAGGAATCAGTCCTGTATTTAAACAAGGTGATCTGTAAACACAGGAAAGTTTGAGATACTTCTCTAAAGTATGTTCCAGGGGCTCCTGGGTGGCTCAGTCAGTTAAGCATTGGGCTCAGGTCATGATCTCAGGGTCCTAGGATCGAGCCCCACCTGGAGACCCTGTTCAGCAGGGACTCTGCTTCTCCTTCTCCCTCTGCTCCTCTCCCCACTCATATGCGCCAATGCGCTCTCTCTCAAATAAATAAAACCTTTATTTTTAAAAAAAAAGTATGGGATTTTAAGAAGATGTGGCCCATATATACAATGGAATATTACTCAGCCATCAGAAAGGATGAATACCCAATTTTTGTATCAACTTGGCTGGGACTGGAGGAGATTATGCTGAGTGAAATAAGTCAAACAGAGAAAGTCAATTATCATATGGTTTCACTTATTTGTGGAACATAAGGAATAGCATGGAGAAGGAAAAATGAAGGGGGAGAAATTAGAGTGGGAGACGAACCATGAGAGACTATGGACTCCGGGAAACAAAAGGAGAGTTTTAGAAGGGAGGGGTGTGGCCGGATGGGTGAATCTGGTCATGGGTATTAAGGAAAGCATGGTTTTCGGGGTGCTATATGCAAACAATGAATCATGGAACACTACATCAAAAACTAATGATGTACTGTGTGGTGACTAACATAACATGATTACAAAAAAAAAAATTTGTTCCAGTTCTAAAATGCGATGGTTTCAGACTCACCTCAACATTGTCACTTGACAAGGAATAAATTACTTATTCATTTCATTTGTGTTTAATTCGGTTTTTTTCATTCATTTTTCCCTCATCCTAAAACCGCCACCCCCCATACATATTAGCCCACACCTGAGTAGTGTTCTTAGGAAACACCAGTGAGGCAGCGCTGCCATCTTGTGGCCGTGATCAGTAAATGCACTTAAGCTCACCGTTCTTGCCAATGAAGGGGGTAGGGATTGACAGAGGGTGAAGTCCAAGTCACAGACTAGATAAGAGAATCACAACCACCCACAATGACCGGAAGTAGCTGTCAGACAGACGTCAGCCTGCACCATACGGTAATGTCACATTTCAAAGGGTAGTTTTTATAATACATAATAAAATGTGATATTAGTGGGGAAGCTGGGTTCCAAGCCAACCTCTGCCCTTGTAACCTTCAAAAACAACAAAAAAATCACTGTGACTCATTTTCAGACATCCAGCCCCTGCCTGAATTCCATCTGCAAACTTGTAATTTTCCAAGGAAATTTACTTTGCTGTGACAGCTCTTTCTCATCCTGAGCCGAAGGTGTCTGCTGCACACTCACCAGTCCGAGTCCTACTCTCTGTCAGCCCTGAAATACATCTAATACCTTTTCACAAAATAGACCTCTCCCAAATGACAATCCTGAAGTTCCTACACTCTTTTGTCCCTTTCCAATGGGACAGTGAAGTGTGTCCAGCACAGTGGAAACTCAGTGTTCTAGGAGTGTTCTGACCACAGCAGCAGAGCCACAGGACCACCTGCTTCCCCATACTGGGAGCTAGACCTGTATTAGAAAGCCACATCAGCTGATGTAACAACACTGGTTTTCCCTACTTATGCAGCAGCTCGGTGACCCCGCACCTCTGTTGGCGTGAACTTTTTTTTTAAAGATTTTTATTTATTTATTTGACAGAGAGATCACAAGTAGGCAGAGAGGCAGGCAGAGAGAGAGGGGGAAGCAGGCCCTCCGCTGAGCAGAGAGCCAGATGCAGGGCTTGATCCCAGGACCCTGAGATCATGACCTGAGCCGAAGGCAGAGGCTTAACCCACTGAGCCACCCAGGCGTCCCTGGCATGTACTTTTTATTCAGTTTTTTTATTTTTTATTTTTATTCTTTTTAAGACTTTATTTGACCAAGAGACAGTGAGAAAGAAAACACAAGCAGGGGGAGAGGGAAAAGCAGCCTTCCCACTGTGCAGGGAGCCCGATGCGGGGCAGGGCTCTATACCAGGACCCAGGCATCAGGACCTGAGCTGAAGGCAGATGCTTAACAACTGAGCCACCCACGCCTGGGTTTTAAAATAAAATAAAATAAATTTAAAATAAATTTAAAAGATTTATTTTGAGAAAGAGAGGGGGAGTGTTGGGGTGGGGGCAGAGGGAGAGACCCTCAAATGGACTCCCTGCTGAGCACAGAGCCCTGACTCAGGGCTAGATCTCATGACCCTGAGATCATGATCTGAGCAAAATCAAGAGTTAGGCGCTCAGATGACTGAGCCACCCAGGAGCCCCATATTCAGTTTTAGTTTTTAAGAAATATTTATTAGAACCTGCTATGAACTATGCACTGGAGACACAAAGATGAACCAGACTTGGTCTCTGCTCTCACTGAGGTCTGGGCTATGAAGGAAACCTAATTCAAAGCCAGACCATCACAGTTCAAAAGGAAATACCTCAACAGAGATAGACACAGAGTTTTGAGGGCCATTCCAGCAACCCCCTATGAAAATCCTCCATTCTTGTTTTCTGTGCTCAGTTTTCCTCATTTCAAGCTCAAAGTGGGAAAAAAATAGTAATAATGCAAATGTCCCAGACGGTCATAGTTGGCTCAGACATTTCCTTCTGGTTAATCCAAGGCATTTATGGGCTCATTCTGAATGTCCACTCTCTCCTGTTAGAGTTCACCACAGCCACCACACGAATAGAAATTCTAGCAGGTCAGGAAACTTGAGTGTTAGTCCTGTGGCTCTGAAGCTAACGGAACTATATGATGCTGCACAAATCATACACCTTCCCTGTGCTTTAATTACCATTCTGTGAAATGGAGCAGTTAGGTTAACCCTCAGTGAGTCTCTATGTCTAGTGAAAGCCCCTCAGAGACAGCTTCACACCTTCTTCTTAGTAGCCACCACATAGCAAACACCAGGCACACATTAGGTGCTCAAATGTCTACTGAATATATGTATGAATAAATGATTATTAGGGCAGCTTGAATCATGGAATCAATCAATAAACATTTCTGAATGTCTACTAAGTACACTGTGGAGTCAGGAAACCAAATAGGGGCAGAATGGTATTTTCTCCCCACTTTTCCCTTACCTCCTTCCTGAAGGGGGAGCTTTGTAAGGCAGAGAGGCTGTGTTGAAACAAATAATGTTCTCAAGATGGGTTCTAAGTAGTTGTCAATATTAATAAGAAAAAAGTCTGTTTGTCTTGGGTGTTTTATATAAATGGACCTGAGGACCCAAAGCCCCCTCCCATGGTACCCAGGACCCGACCCCGACCCAGGTCCTGGAGGGGAAAACCAGACAGAGGGAACTGACAGGGAGCCAGGACTGGGGGGACCAGGAGGAAGGGCTGAGGAGCTCACTGACCCTGCAGCAGCCTGGGAGCAGACCTGACGGTTAACTCAGTGGGCAAAGGAAAGCACTCTCACCAGGTCCCTTGTGGTACGTAACCATTCATCAATGAAATTTTCTTTCTGATAATGGACTGCACTTTTTACATGCTTCCTAACATAACCAGGCCTAGTTAAAGTGTTACAAGAATATCGCTTAATTCAACAAACATTGATAGAGTGCTCCCAAAGTGCCAGGCCCTACATAAGTTTAGGAACACAAAAATGAACACTAACACCCACCCCACTGCCCTCAAATATCCCCATCCAATTAACTCCATGCTCCTTCTCAGCGCTGCCCTATGCTCCGGCCTCCACCAACCCAAATCCTACCCTACCAGCAAGACCCCTCCCCAAGCTCCATGTAACACAGAGTCCCCTGAGTGACTTTGAGCCCACAGTGAACTCCTGCCACTTCTGGAATTTGGGTCCATTTCCATCTCTAGGTTTTATGAATATATATCATCTCACTGGTTAGATTTGAGCGCCTGAGAACAGAGACCATTGTTAGAATTTTTCAGAGACACCACATCTGTGGTTTATATCAGACCAAGCTCAGACGAAGCTCAAGCATTCAATTGGAGGCCAATCCCCATTGTGCCTGCATCATGAAGGTGCTTTATAAACTTTGTCATACGAAGTCTATAATCAATTCTCCAACATGTCGATAACCACCAATTATTTGAAAATTGAGAGGTTAAGAATGATCATACAGAAATCAGAAAGTGTTGACTCATGCCTTGCCTCTCCCCTCTTCTTAGGTCAAACAATCACGCCACCTGTTCTCACTCCTGCCTGGAGGCTGCCAGGGAGGAAGGACATCCTTGTAAATCTTCCCCTCAGCCCCCACAAATACTGCTCAGCATTCAAGCCTGTTTCTCCTCTCTTTTTGAGCACATTTCCCAAAGTCTCTGAAATGAGTCAAGTTTAGTAAGTACTGATGTTCTGTAACCCTTAATGGTTACTCTAAATAGTATTACCTTCTTCCTTTGCCTTGGACTGTTTCCAAACAAGGTCTGAAGCCAAAAACCCCAACAGCACAGGCAAACACCCTTTAAGGGCTCCTTTCCTCCCGTGGTTCCTGTTTGTCAAAACTTCTTGGATGTGAAGCCCTGGGGGTTCTTCCACCAACCCAGTTCCTTCTCCTTTAGTCTGGAGCTACTAAGGCACAGCTACTTTCCTGATGAACAACAAGGAGGCCCAGTTTGACCCACTGCTTCAAGGGCAATGTTCTGAGAAGGAGAACATTTTAGTCCTCTTTAGTCCTCTCTCCTTCCCACCTTACTTTATGTGGCCACAGAATTGGGAGGAAATTGTAAATGCAGTGAGGATGGACTTTCTCAAGCAACACTCCTGTTCCTCCAGGGGCCTGGAGGACAGAGGGGAAACAGACCAGATCATCCGCTCTTATGCTGACCCTTAGTACTTGCTTTCCTGCCCGGTATTAAGCTAGAAAATCTCACCAAAACATATAAGGAAATTCAAAGAGCAAAAAGATTTGGGGAAGAAATCATAGCACCCTGGGAGGTAGGGAATAGGGAAGGAGGAGGGGAGGGAACCGGTATTGCTGCCAAGTTGTCAGTCACCTTCTTGTGTTCTTAAGAATGCTTCATTTCTTTTGTTTGGACAGTTTTTCCTCCCAGATTCCTGTAAACCTGTTACCTAACAAGGTCAGCGTCACTTAGCTGTTCTAGCCCTCTAATAGGAACACTGGCCAGGGATTAAAGCCCAGACACCATCCCAAAGAAGACTTCCGGAGCCTTCAGCTGGGAACTCTCCACACTCTTCAAGTGACTCACAGCAGCACCAACAGTGGCAATGAAAATTCTGATCTCTTTCCTCCTCCTGTTGCTGCCACTAATACTGATGCCTGTGGTCTCCAGCAGCCCAAATTCAGGTAATAAGATTAATTTCCTATAAAGGGGAAACGGGGGGTGGCAAAACACAGAAGAAAACGTGGCCAAAAAAACCCCACAACAACCATGCATTGAAATGTAGCCCCTTCCAGCTACAGGGATTTGGGACAAGTTAGCTTCTGTCAGTGCCCGGTTCCTCATTTACAAAAAAGGAGAAAACTATACTTACATCCAAAGAGTGTTTCAAGAGCGAAATGAGATAGTGAGATAGTGGGTATCAAAATGTCTGAAACTGTAGCTAGCAAAATACAGTTATATACTGGCTCAATAAAAATCTGCTCCCTCAGAGAACCTGGTGGCTCAGTCGGTTGCGCTTCTGCCTTCAGCTCAGGTCATGATCTAAGGGTCCTGGGATCGAGTCCCACATTGGGCTCCCTGCTCAGCAGGGAGTCTGCCTCTCCTTCTCTCCCTGACTGCTGCTCTCCCTACTTGTGCTCGATCTCTCTCTCTCTCTCTCAAAAAAGAATAAAAATCTGCTCCCTTCCCTTCTGCCCCTAATCCCTTTCCAGAAGAGTCAGTCTAGTCTTGGTGAAGGTGGTATAAATGTGTTGAAGGCAACTGTACATTCATGGAGGATGAGAAGTCCTTGCTTATATTCTTTAGGGGCGCCTGGGTGGCTCAGTCATTAAGTGGCTGCCTTCAGCTCCGGTCATGATCCCAGGGTCTTGGGATAGAGCCACACATTGGGCTCCCTGCTCAGCTGGAAGCCTGCTTCTCTCTCTCCCACTCCCCCTGCTTATGTTCTCCCTCTCGCTCTGTCTCTCTGTGTCAAATAAATAAATAAAGTCTTTTTAAAAAAAATATTCCTTGGGCGCCTGGGTGGCTCAGTGGGTTAAAGCCTCTGCTTTCGGCTCAGGTCATGATCTCAGGGTCCTGGGATCGAGGCCCGCATCGGGCTCCCTGCTCAGCGGGGAGCCTGCTTCCCCCTCTCTCTCTGCCTGCCTCTCTGCCTCCTTGTGATCTCTCTCCCTCTGTGAAATAAATAAATAAAATCTTTTTTAAAAAATATTCCTTATAGTACACCAGAATGCCACCAATCATTTTAATGCTATTTAATGCTAAAGTAATAAACTAGAAAAATCATATCACCGGATAGTACCCATATTGGAAGCTTTAGCCATATTAAGCTCACCTTTTGGGAAGCGGGCCCTAAGTTAGAGGTTCCAAATCGGCTCCAGCTTTCACTACATCTCAGGTGGCCTCGCCATTAGCAGAACCACCATGCAGAAGAGAGCTCATCCCATGTATGTTTCTACTCGAGAGAACCAAGTCCTCAAGGGCTACTTTGAGGTAAAATAGCTTTTTTACATATTTGACATCAACTTGATCCTTAAAAGCAGAAGTTCACCTTACACCACCCCAATTTTACACTTCCCTTCCCTTGTAGAGAGAGATCTCTGGAAGGTGCTGGACCCCATAGTTCTAGGGCCTAGACTGCCAGTCTGAAGGGCAAGGCTTTTCCATCATGGTGACCAACACCAAGGCTAGAGTCCTCACCCTTGTTTCAAAGCCCTAACACCAACCTGCCTTTCCAATCCGCTCATCTTGCCAACGAATACTCTGTGCTCCACCTAAACTAGACTGTTGGCTGTTCCCCAAATGGGTCTTATGCTTCCCCACAAGTTTAACTTCACTCATATACTCAGCTCAGAAACCACCTCCTTGCCACAGCCTCCCTGATTCCTCTCTCCACCAGATATGAGCCCTCCAACCTGTGAATATGCTTAGTCCAAACTTGACCCTCTCTGCACTTATTACATTCTTTCTCATATTTAAGTATTGGTGTGCCTTTCCTACCTCCACCCCTGCCCTTCTAGACTGTAACTTCCTTGGTGGCACAATCTGGTATAGTGTTTCCATATCCTTCACACTATCCAGTATAGTATTCAGTAAATATTTGCTAAGTGAAAGAAAAAACGCTCAGGTTTCTAAGTTCAAAACGTTGCCCTTAGAACACTCTACACCTGGGTTTGATAGCAGCTCTGTTACTATCTGGGGCTGGGCAATTCTTTGCTGTAGGGTGCTATTCTGTGCATTGTAAGATGTCCAGCAGCATCTATGTGGCCTCTATCAACTAGATGCCAATAGCAGCCTCTCCACCCCTGTCCCCAGTTAAGACAGACAAAGTTAACTCCAGACGTTGCCAAATGCCCGCTGGAGGGGGAAACCACCTCCAGCTGAGAACCCGTGCTCTGTAGCAATAGTTCTCAAACCTGGCTGACACGTTTAGACTTACTTAAATCTGGAGACTCAGCCTGGAAGCCCAGGGAACCTAGATCCAAATCCTCATTCCACCCTTACTTTGCAACCCTAGACAAGCTGCTTCACTTTTTGGAGCCTGTTTTACCATCTTAAAATGAGTAAAATACCAGTTAGAACATATAATTGTTGTGAATATTAAATGATCTACACTGTGTACTTAGCAAGGATTCAATAAATGGACTGAGTTAAATATCTCAAGTAGCTCCTAAAACACAATGGCAATGAACAGGGGAAAGCTCGCTCTGCCGCCAGATGGCGCTATTACAGCCACATCCGGCTCCATCCCAGCCTCTCAGCCAGTTTTGCAGCACCTCTCTGGCTAGAGGAAAGGACACCCCCCACCTTCTCATCCCCTCAAAATTCTCAAAATAAAATCTGACCTTACTTTATCTCTTAAAATAACCACATACATGCACAGTGTGTTTTTCACAGAGAGGGAGGAGAATAGATAAGAATATATGAAAATGTTAGAAAATAGGGCACCTGGGTGGCTCAGTGGGCATGATCTCAGGGTCCTGGGATCGAGGCCCACATCGGGCTCTCTGCTTGGCAGAGAGCCTGCTTCCTCCTCTCTCTCTGCCTGCCTCTCTGCCTACTTGTGATCTTTCTCTCTGTCAAATAAATAAATAAAATCTTTTAAAAAAAAGTTAGAAAATAAATCACTTATAATAATAGATCAATTACTTATAATATCATTAACTATAAAGTTATCTACAATAATAGTTGAAATGTGTTAAGCAATCCATTGTGGCAGGCAATATTCTAAGCACTTGACACATATTACCTCATTGTGTCCTCACAGAAATATATTTTTAAATTCACTTTTAATTTTTCAGATTTAAGTAATGTTACAAAAACAGAGTTCCCATATATCCTTCATCCAGTTTTTAAAAAAACATCTTACATAACCATAATATTATTATCAAAACCAGGAAATTAGCCTTGATGTAATACTACGAATGAATGTACTAATATTCAGGTTTGCTAATCACTCCATTAATGTCCTTTTTCTGGTTCAGAATCCAATCCAGGATGCCACACTGAATAAAGTTGTCATATCCCCCTGGTTTTCCCCAAGCTAGAGTAGTTTCTCAGCCTTCCTTGTCTTTCATGATTTTGACAGTCTTGAAGAATACTGGTCAGTTATTTTGTAGAAAGCCCCTCAGTTTGGGTTTGTCTGATATTTCTTCATGATTAAAATCAGATTATGCATTTTTGGCAAGAATACCACAGAAGTCATGTGTGCCTTCTCCATGCATCACATCAGATGGCCCATGATACTGATCATTCCCAACTACTGATGATATTCATTTTGAACACTTGCTTAAGGTGGTGTCTGCCAGGTTTCTCTACTGTAAAGCTACTCTTTTCCCACTGTAATTAATAAGTATCTTGTGAAGAGATACTTTAAGACTATACAAATAGCCCATTTCTTCTCATCATACTTTTGCCCACTAATTTTCAAAATCCATTGATGATTCCCACCTTCAACAAATGTTTCTATGGTATTAGCCAAATGGTATTTTTCTATTTCCATCATTCCTTCTACATTTATTAACTGGGATTCTACTATAAGAAAAAGCTTTTCCTTCTCTCCCATTTATTCATTGAATTATTTATACGAGTAAAGACGCATGAATGTTTATGGATTATAATCCATTACTATCACTATTTATTATGTTGTTCATATTGTGTCAAAATTTGACTATTGAGGGCTCCTGCAAGTAGGCTTCTCTTTTTGACATATTATTTTTTAGCAGTTCCGGACTTTCTGATACCACAAGATGTTCCAGGCTCACCTTGTACTTCCCTGGCCTGCCTTGGAATCAGTCATTTCTCCAAGGAGCTCTGGTTCCTTTCACTAAAGAATACACAAGCCATGGGCACTAAGGTATTGCCCATGACTACCAGGTGCTAGTGCTCCTTCGCCCTCTAGTGGACAAAACTAGGAAACAGAAGCATGTGCACGCACATACTAATGGACTATTATTAGCCCCATTTTACAAATTAGACGTACGAAACACAGAAGTTAGGCAACTTGTCTGAAATCATAAAGTTAATATGTAGTGGAGCAAGGAAGTCAAAATAATGATAGATCTACCACGAGTCCTAACAAGTGGGAGTAGCTTCTTTACACATAAAGGTCAGCAGAAAGCAACAAACCTAACATTGCAGCAAGGACACCCTCTTTGGGACTGAGTGACAGAAGTCTGCAATAATAACCACAATAATAACCATCATGTACTGAACACCTACTTGGGCACTGGCCAGGGGCACCCCCAGTAGCTTATTTATTCCTAATTCTGCAAGGTGGATACTACTATTCTCGTTTTACAAACCAGAGAACCAAAGATCAAAGAAGCAGAGACTACATCGTTAAGTGACAGAGCAAGTAGTCGATGCCAGGTCTGCTTGGATGTAAAGTTCATGCTTATTCCACTATATCAATATTTTCCAAAATTGATTTTTAGTAGGACATAAATTGGCTTTTACTTCAATAGTTATGTTTATGCTAATGCATGTTTAAAAAAATCTAAGCATGTATCAAACCCCTAATCTCACAGATAATATTGCAGAGGATAAGTGTGTTTTGTAAATTAAATCTGTTTAAAGAAAAAGTAAGAAGAGTAGAGGTGATACAAGCTACAGAAAACATCATAAATGTGGTCCAGAAATGTGTGAGGTTTGGGAAACGTAATATTTTAGGAACGTACAGCTTCATTTTAAGTTACACCATGGAATTAGGGTTGTAAATGCTGCAGAAAGAACAACAGACTTAAGAAACTTGGACCTGAGTTCTAGCTTCAGAGGGGTTACCATTACCTTTGTGAACTTGGGCATTTCATTTGCTCTCTGGGGGCCTCAGTCTCCTCAACTAAAAAAAAAAAGGGATAGTGATTTAGTTAATTAGTACAACCCCTTTACAAGCAATTTAGTAATAATATCAAGAAACATAAAACTATTCTTAACTTTTGACCCAGCAATTCCACTTTGGGAAATCTTGCCCAAGACAATAATCTAACATTTGGAAAACTGTTACAAACATAAAGATATTTATCAATATCCAAAAGTAAAACAATCCAAATATTCAGCAATGAGTGAACAGTTAAATAATTTGGAGCTCATATGCTTAATGGGAATGTTATGCAGTCATTAAAAATGTCTGCTTTGGGGGCGCCTGGCTGGCTCAGTTGGTTAAGTGTCTGCCTTGGGCTGTGGTCATGATCTTGGGATCCCGGGATCAAGCCCCACTTTGTCTTCGGGCTCCCTGCTCAGCAGGGAGTCTGCTTCTCCCTCTCTCTCTGTCCCTGCCCCCACTCATGCACACACACACACTCTCTCTCTCTCTCTCTAGTAAACAAACAAAATCCTTTTTAAAACGGGGGGTGGGGGTGGGGTTGGGTGCCTCAGTTGGTTGAGTGTCTGACTCTTGATTTCAGCTCAGGTCATGATCTCAGAGTCATGGGATCCAGTCCTGAGTAGGACTCTGCCAGGGCATGGAACCTATTTGAAATTCTCTCTCTCCCTCTGCCCCTCTCTGCTCACACTCTTTCTCTTTCTCAAAAACAAAAAGAAAGAAAGAAAGAGAGAAAGAAAGAAAGAAAGAAAGAAAGAAAGAAAGAAAGAAAGAAAGAAAGAGAAAGAAAGAAGGGAGGGAGGGAGGGAGGAAGGAAGGAAGGAAGGAAGGAAAGAAAGAAAGAAAGAAAGAAAGAAAGAAAGAAAGAAAGAAAATTAAAAAGTCCATCATGAAGATGACATAGCAACATGTTCATAAAGTGAACAAAAAGAAACTTTTTCACATATTATGGTCATCACTGTATAAAGAAAATCATATGCAGGAAACACACCAAAATACCACCAGATGGTAAGAATAAAGATTTCTTTATTTGTACTTTCCAAATGTTCTCTAATATAGCTATGTTACATTTAGAATGAAAAGAACTCCTAACTAAAGAGATTCAACTAAATAACCTCCAAGATTCTCCCTGCCTCTAATATTCTGTGGCTTTCCTCTGGAACTACAAGTAGAGGTCAGGTGAGAGTAAAATATTAGAAAAGTTTAGATGGCAGGGGCTATGTGTGCCTGTTTGAGTTATTTTAATAGCACTCAAAACAGCATATGAGAACATTTGGAAACTAGCACTTGGGGAAATGGTGCAACACCTTCCATCTGTGTGGCAGAAAGGGCACAAGTCTGGAAAAGTACCTTGGATTGAATCAAAGGATCTCTAAGAGCCCCCTCCAGACAACTTGTTCATTTGCTTATTGAACAAACATTTACCAAGTGCCTGCCATGTATCAGCTCTATATAGTTGAATGACTATTGAGCCATCGGTGGGAGAAAGATTTTTAGTTCACTATAGCACAGAATGAGGGGCTTAAACAACAGAAATTTATTTTCTCACAACTCTGGTATCTCTTTGCCCAAATCTCTTCTTTTTTTTTTTAAGATTTATTTATTTATTTGACAGAGAGAGAGATCACAAGTAGGCAGAGAGGCAGGCAGAGAGAGAGAGGAGGAAGCAGGCTCCCTGCTAAGCAGAGAGCCCGATGCGGGCCTCGATCCCAGGACCCTGAGATCATGACCTGAGCCAAAGGCAGAGGCTTTAACCCACTGAGCCACCCAGGCGCCCCAAATCTCTTCTTCTTATAAGGACTCCAGTTGGACTGAATCAGGACCCACCATAACGACCTCATCTCAACTTGAACTCATTTTAACGCAGTCACCTCTCTAAAGGTCCTATCTTCAAATACAGTCATTCTGGGGGTTAGGGCTTCATCATGAGTTGGGCGAGGGGATGCAATTTAGTGTCCACAACAGATTTCAAACAACAAACTATATGTATAATTGTGCATTGAGAGCTGCCTTCAAATACAGTTGGAAAACGTGAAGGCATAATTGATTCTTACAGGAAATATCAGAAACTACAAAGGAAGCATCATCTAGGCCCATTTCTAGCTCCAGAATCTTAAGTCTATCAACCATCACCCTTGATTGTCATAGGAATATTTTAGGTATCACAAAATGGGAATAAGACAGCATCCAGTGATAAGACAGACTTGACTAGAGGCCAAAATAGGAATGGATTTGTTCCAGAGGCACAAAGGTAAATACCATCCTCTTATAGTTGAACTGGGATTATGGATTCAAATACAGGGAACTTAAAGGTCAGGTGAAGATCCTGACTAGTTTATGGAATAATCTGCTCTTTTCTCATTCCTAAAGTCATGAGAATTTTAATGTGTGCTGAGGCTAGGGGGTATTGTCGGTTCTTTTTTTTTCCCCCTTCCTAAAGATTTATTTATTTATTTAAGAAAGAAAGAAAGAGAACAAGAGCAGGAGAAGAGTGGGAGGGGCAGAGGGAAAGAGAGAGAGAGAGAGAGAGAGAGAGAGAGAGAGAGAGAGAGAGAGTGAGAGAGAGAAACCCAAGCAGACTCCACACTGAGCACAGAAGCCGACACGGGGCTCGATGCAGGGTTTAATCTCAAAACCCTGAGATCGTGACCCTGAGATCATGACCTTAGCCAAAACCAAGGCTCAGATGCTCAACTAACTGAGCCACCCAGGTGCCCCTATCAGGTCTTGATTAATGCCCACCTTTTATCCCTTCTTCCATCCAGAAGCCATTCTTTTTCCACCTACCTCCAGCTAAGCTCTTCTCTAAGACAAATCTTAAACCTCAATTCCTTATCCATTTAAAATATTCCTCTCTTGAAGTACCCTAGATCCCTGAAAATGGAAGGAGGGGCATCTGAGTGGTTCAGTCAGTTAAGCATCTGCTTTTAGCTCAGGTCATGTTCTCAGGGTCCTGGGATCAAGCCTGGCATCAGCATTGAGCTCCCTGCTCAGTGGGAAGCCTGCTTCTCTCTCCCTCTCCCTCTGCCACTCCCACTACTTGTGCTCTCTTTCTCTCTCAAACAAATAAATAAAATCTTAAAAAAAAAAAAAAAGAGGGGGGCGCCTGGGTGGCTCAGTGGGTTAAAGCCTCTGCTTTCGGCTCAGGTCATGATCTCAGGGTCCTGGGATCGAGGCCCACATCGGGCTCCCTGCTCAGCGGGGAGCCTGCTTCCCCCTCTCTCTCTCTGCCTGCCTCTCTGCCTCCTTGTGATCTCTCTCCCTCTGTGAAATAAATAAATAAAATCTTTAAAAAAAAAAAAAAGAGGGAAGAAAAACTGCTGATGCAGACAGCACAATACTAGGGAACCATTTCTCTTGGCCCCTTCCCTTTCTGGTGCCTGGCCATGACCCGTTTCCTTCCACCAGGGGTCGCCAGAGGCCATTCGGACGATCGCCAGGCTCCTAGGAGGTGGCTCCACCAACGCGGCCAAGAATGTGAGTGCAAAGGTCAGTATCAACACTAGCACTGCACCATCGCCATCCAACTCTTTCCCCTGAGTCCACTCCCGTCCCCCAAACACCAGTGCAGATGTTTTCTAAGCTCACTTCACCCACTGCCCTCTCCACCAGCCCACCACATGCAGCACCAACACTTGTCTTCTTCCTGAGTCTCTGGCAAGACCAGGACCCCTCCAGGGTCCAGGGGGAGCTGGCTGAATCTCTGGCTGCCCCTTCCCCCTTACTCTTTTCCCCAAGAACTCAGGGCCGCCTTCCAAAAACTTCCTGAATCTTATTTTTGAACTTCGTTAACTCATAAATAAGACTGAAATCACAGAGGCAAAATGCTTGGCCAAGTTAAGGCAGCCAAAGGCAGACACTAGATCTTTTCTTCATTTTTTTGGTCTTCTTAATGATATCTTGATGCCCCCTCCAAACCTGCCACCAAATTCTTGCCAATACAGGTCAGGCAAAACAACTCAGAAATCCTGGTGCTCATAACTTGGTATCCCCACTCTTCCGTGTTGACTCCTTTCCCCACCTCCACTCCAGTCTGAAAAAGAAACTGGAAGGCAAGGAAGATGGCAAGTAAAGCCCTGCCCTACTCCCTATTCTCAAAGATATTAACCTTCCCCTCTAAGTACCAACCCTGTTATTTCAGACTGGTTCCTGAGAGCCCCTAAAAGAAAACTTATGACAATGCCTGAGATGCCAAAGAAGTGTCCCTGTGATCAGTTCAAGGCCAGTGTGAAGAAAACCAGTAAGTTTCAAAAAGAATGACCTACCTCAAACCAGAGTCACTCTGTGGAATCAACTAGGGATGGAGCAGGGGTTGCAAATAGACAAAAGAAGTGAAATGAAGACCAAGATAAGCACACTTCTCAGCCCTTCCTACTCAATGTTAACTTGAGGAAATAAGAAGAGGAAGGGAGGCCAAGACTAGAAGGTTTCCTAATACTAGAAAGGTTTGACAAAATTCTCAGATTTTAGAAGTCCATTGCTTATCAAAGTGGAGGGAGATGGGACTACTGGGGACCTGGTCATTGATCTCTGAAGATGTCAAACAGAATTTGGTTCCTTCCTTGAGAAGTTATTAAATGTCATATAAAAAGTAAATTGGCAAAGTAAACTGATTGAAATTATGATATAATCAAGAATGAGATAAATCAAGATCCTTACCTCTGCTGATGGAAGTAAAATACAATTTGGTAGTACCTATCAAAAATTTATTTACTTATTTTTAAATATTTTACTTTGGGGGGCACCAGGGTGGCTTGGTTGGTTAAGTATCCAGCTCTGAGGAATGAGGAATGAAGAGTATATTTATTTTAATTTTTAAATATTTTTAATTTTAATTTTTTTCCATTGGACGAATCTCACTTTTATATCATTTTGAAAGCTTTCCTAAAAATTGAATTTTTAAAACATGTTTAACATTACTCTTTATTTTCACCCTAGGGCACCAAAGGCACCACAGGAAGCCAAACAAGCACTCCAGAGCCTGCCAGGAATTTCTCAAACAGTGTCAGTTAGCAAGCTTTGCACTGCCTTTATAGGACCCCTGAGGGCTCGCTCTCCCAATAAAACATTCTCAGTCAAGATGGTAGAGTGCACCTAGAGGATGCCCTTCTCCCACTTCCAGTTCCCCCACCCTGTCCCTACTCCAATGTTCTCACAAAGCATTTTCCCCAAGATCATTGCTCCCTCTAGTGCCCTCTTCTCTTGTCAGTCTTTTCCTGTGCACCCCCTCCCTCCCTTTTCCGAGGCTTAAGCTTAATCACCTGAAAGAAACCTGGTAACCCTGGTTTCTTAACTGGTCCCAAATGACCGTGCATATAACCAGGCACATAGCAAAGAAAAGTCAATAAATATTTTTAAATGTAGTAAGTCAAAATCATTTCTTTCAAATGGGGTCTGGAAACTCTTTCAATCCCCACTTTAGCCTGTTTAACATGCAAACTCTACCCAGATTCTACACACACTTCTCCCCGCCACCAGCCTCAATCTCGCTCTCCACTGACCAATTTTTTTTTCTTCTACCATTTTAACAAAACTTTTTGAGGTAAGAGCTAAGCGGAGCGAAGAAAGCAGGTATAGGAACGAATCTGACATGAACTTACTAAAGATAATGTAGATTAAAAAAACAAAACAAAACAAACAAACAAAAATACCCTGGCACAGTCTCGCAACACACAGAGAGCCTTTAGTATTAATGATTCTCCTTATCATCATCATCATTATCATTAATGGTTATTGTACTCTGTGAGTTTCCAATCTAGTACAGAAAACATATATTCACAACCACAGTTCAAGGCTAGAGAGATGGTGTGGAAGATCTCAAATGCCATTGAAAAGGGCTTCAAGCTGTAGAAATGGGAGGATGTCATTTTTTTTAACATGGAAATAAAATGATCAAAACAATAATATAAGGATATTAAACTGGCAGCCATTCGAAAGAATGAATAAAGAGGAAAAGATTATCACAACAGTATAAAAACTGCCTCCCCTCTGACCCTTTCCCGAAACATCAGAAGGGGAGGGGGGAAAAAAGGAACACTCATCTAGAATCTGGCTTCTGTTATCCCAGATGAAACAAAGGACTAAATTAGGATGCTTGCCTTCAGAGAAAAAACACTAACTGAGTGGTAAGTGGGGTGGGGTCCTATTTATGACACAAGAGGGCAAGCCCCTCCCCTCTGGTAGGAGAGTGCTGGGCACACAGTCTCCTCCTTTTCCTAATCCCTCCTCCCACAGCAGGAGGTACAGAAAGGCATCACTTGGTACAGGAGTGGAGGTCAGCAGTGCCATCTTGCCAACTGCCTTAAAAAGGAAGACCGGGAAAGCCATGATGAAGGAGTGGAACCCAAAGGGAGGTGCCATCATGAGGAATCAATGACAGTTCTGTGACAAAGGAGCCCTTGAGGGCCCAGAAGGATGAAACCTGGGAGAGCAACACCTCCTGAGAGGGAAGTAACAATGGAGCCACGTTCTAAGTCAGTATCTAGGCATGACTTAGAACTTAAGCCACCCCAGACACCTATCACCCAGCCAGAGCCTGGGCTAAAAGTGACAGCCACAGCCCAGTCAGCATCTAAGACTCATCAGGGACCCAATACTCAACAGGAGCCCGATTCACAGCAAAGACCCCTCACTCAGCAGGAGCCCCTTGCCCAACATGAAGATGAATCCCAGCAGGAACCTAGCACCCAACAAAATTCAGCCTTGCAGCAGGAACTTCTTGCCCCGCAGGAGCCTGTACTCCAGCAATCACCTCCCATGCACCAGGTACCCTCCTCTCAACAGGAAGCTGCCTCACAACAGGGCCAGGGGGGGGCCAGGAAAAAAATCCGAAACTCAACAGGAGCCAGAATTGAGAGAGGCTCAGGTTGCCCAGCCAGGACCTGGTCCAGAGAAGCAACCTCCAGCTCAGGGAGAAGCTGGATCAACACCTCCAGCTCAGCCTAGACCTAGACCCCAAAATGGATCACCTGCCCAGATTGATTCTACATCCCAAGAGAGACTGAGACAATCAGAACCTATAGCCCAGCAAAGAACTCCAGCCCGAGGAGTCAAATCCCAGCTGAGATCTTCGGCAGAGTGGGGATTTCTATCAAAACTACACCAAATATCCACACAGCGACCAGCCTCAGAGTGGAGGACGTTTTATGAGTGGGTCACAGATTCTGACTCAGAACCAGATGTGGGGTCTCCATTAAAGAGCAATTCATCACCCAAGAGGGGTGGAACAGTGGCCCGGGAAAAGATGGCCTTCAAGGGGAGACATGAAGTGGCATCAGGGCATGGTGGGACATCAGCACATGGGAAGAAAACTGGCAGCCAGACTCACAGACACTACAGGGATGCAGGTGAGTTTGAGGCCGGAGGAACGCAGCCTCCCAGAGACGGTCATTCATTCAGTCAAGAGGAACTAAGGACCGCCAGTATGTCAGGTTGGCTCTGGGGGATCCCTCACCAGTCCTTCCAGACAAAGATCAACAGCCCCATTTGATAGATGAGGAAGCTGAGGCGGGGAGATGTAGAGGCCCTGCAGGAGGCAGGGCAGATAGCGGGAGTGGCAGAGCCAGGCTGTGACTTCTTCCCCGCACCAGGCTGCCTCCCCACGGAGGATCTGGGGGACATGAGACAGAAATGGGACAGGGCTCTGAGCTAGGGGCCAGGAAATAGCGTAGCTGCCACCCGACACCCCCCACCCCACCAGTACTCGCCCATCGGTCCCCAAACTCACAGCCCTGGGGCAACCCTCTGCCTTAGGCACCAGTCACTTGATGCTGCACGCAGACCCTTACCCTGGCGGCGTTTCCATCCCCACTAGGGGGAAAATCGGGCCTCAGGGATCCTCGAACTCTGCAGGTCGCCCCAGGGCGGGCGGGCAGGCATTTGCTCCTCCGCCAGGCCGCCCCCAGTCCAGCCAGGCTCGTTGGCCTGAGGGTTGCGTTCTCGGGAAGGGTGGCGTGGGAGATGGGTATGCGGGGCCTGCCGAAGTCTCGGGCAAGGTTGAGGCTGGACGAAGGGAGAGCTGCGGGGAGCAGTATGGGAGGGGGCCAGGCCCGGGACTCCGCCGGCCGCCAGCGCTGCCCCCTCCTCCGACGCAGGCAATGGTGCCCCGGGGCGAGGGGGTGCCCCCCGGGGTGGGGGCCGGCTGCAGCTCCGCCGCGCTCAGGCCGAGGGTGGCTCGCGAAGTCTCATCCATGGAATGAGGGGCTAGTTGTTGAAGCTGCCTGAGGGGAGGCAAGGCGACCCCAATCCAGAAGCTGAGGGCTCCCGTACGGCCGGGTAGTCCGAAAGGCCGGCAATGGTGGACTGGGCTCCGACGCCTGTTCGCCCCGGAAGGGCTGGGCCAGCTCTCTCACAGCTGCGAAGAGATTAATGATGTCTCCACAGCCAGGGCTGTGCATGTGCATCAGAGGGAAGGGAGGAGCGGCGGGGTGGAAAGGTAGAGTTTGAGTCTGCTTTTTCTGGGGCTGAGGATGAAGAGCTGTTTGTGTAGGCTCCAGAATTCAGCGTCAGGGGACGCGCTCCACACACCAACGCGGTAGCCTCCCCCGCCCCGGCACCCCGGCGTCTGTTGACTGCGCATGTGCGAGCCTCGAGCCTCTTCCGTTTCCCGCCTTTTTCCAGGCACGCGCCAGGCCCTCTACGGTGGCTCTCGGCGGGCCGAGCCGGGGCTTCAAGCTAGTGCGCAGGCGCCGAGCGTTCTTCTTACCCCCGCCCTTCCATTCTCTGGGAGAGGGAGAAGGCAGAGAAAAGAACCCGGAGAAAGAGAGCAATAGGACGTATAAGGCAGGAAGGCGGGGCTTCCTTCTCCAACGGCTCGCAGGCAGAGCCACGCCTCCAGTGGTGTCGCCCCGCCCCGCCCTGGCTTTGAATTGCCGGAGGACCTGGCCCACCCCGCCCCCCCAAGGCGGAGGCTCAGAGGCGCCCCGTTTTCCCCTTCCAGCAGGAGGGCCGGGTCGCGTTCTAGGGGATCCCTACTTGGGAAGGTGAGTGGGAAAGCGAGGCTGAGAGCCAGCATGTGAGAAGAGCGAGGCTTCCCTTCTGGGGTGACCCCCGCGGGACTCCCTACGAGTCCAGCCCGAAGGACACTTTTCGCCGCCTCCAGGGCTGCATTTTCCTCGGTCACGGGCCCTTTAAAATGTGCGAGGAGGCGGGGCCAGGCATTCGTTCCCTGGGTTTGGGGGCGGGACCCGGCAGTGGAGTGAGGCCCGGATTGCTCGGAGGGCGGGACCCAGCGAGGAGCAAGCTCAGGATTGGGTAGAATGGGGGCCGGTGGTGGTGTTCCGCGAGGATTGGCTCTCCCGGCGGAGCCTGGCGGCTGGAATCGGCCCCCGCGTGGGGACCGCCGAGAATTGATGGAGTCTGGCTGGGGAAGCGAGGCAACTAGGGCCGATGGGGCCCTGGCCTCGAAGAGGGCCAAAGAGGGGTCCAAGAGTCATAGCCGTCGGCGGTGGCGAAAAAGCAAAACCAAAGGTGAGCGCGCGAGGGCCGGCCGCAGAACGGAAGGAACCTAGACATCCTCAAGGGAACTGGGGACTGAGTGGACGGACCCACTGCCCCGAGAAGTGGGGGAGCCGGTGGGCTGGCCCACTGCCGCCCTGCGAAGGGGTGCGGGGATGATCCATTGTGAGAATGGGTGATGTGAGAGTGGAATATTACCCTCAGCCTAGAGACTACCGGACGCCCCGGTAGCGACTTGGGAACAGGGTCCTGAATGCGAGTCTCCGAGACTAGGGTTCCCGGTCCGCCTCCGTACTTGCTGTGTGACCGTGGGGCAATTCCTGGCCTCCGTGTTTCCTACCGGGGATATGGTCCAAGCGCGGTTTTCAGGGCCCCAGCACTCATGAGAGGATAGTGGAGAGGTTTAGAAACTGTTGCTCAAAGAGGAAGTTTAGAAGACATTCACTGTCAGGAAAAGGTGGGAGGAAGGGGTGCCTCATAGTGGGAAATGCCCAGGCTCAAAGCGGTATGGCTCAAAACAGCCCATCCTCCAGCTCTTCGTTCAATCCAGGCCTCCTTTCCTTGTCAGCCCACCCGCTTCAGCCCAGCACCACTGGGGCCTAACTTCCTGACCCCCACTCTTTTTAGAACTGGGAGGCCCTGGGTAGGCTTCAGACCACCACACCTTCCCTGAGGCAAAGAAGGGAGGGCTGTCTCCTGGGTTCCTAAGGTGTCACATTATTTACAGATCTCAGCAGGCTGGAGAAAGACTGGCAGACCAGCAGAGATGCTGCAAGCCCCCAGCTGGACCACACATTAAGTTCTTGCTAGGTGATGAGTATTTGTGAAGCCAAGTGAGGACCTACGGGAAGTTCCTGTGAAGGAAAGAAACTGAGGTAGCCCCCAGGCCCTAGAGACCCCAAGCCCATTGTTCTCTCTGCCTTAGGCAACATCATTAGCCAAAGACAGAACTGGAGTTGGCTACACGCACGACGCACGACACACGACACACACGCACACCCACACAGACAGAGGCAGAGAGGCTCGGAGCTCAGGCTGGGACCTGAGGGCATTCACTGTCATACTACCAGACACAGCCTCACGAGGATGACGGTGTGCCCAGAGGCAGTAGAGACCAAAGTTAAAAACTTGGGCATTGCTGGCCTGGTTCCTGGAGTCATAAAGTATGGTGCACTGAACAACAGGCGTCTTCTTTCCCTGAACTTTCTGAGCTGTAAAATGGGCACAATGATAGGACTCCCTGCCTTATAGGGCTGTTGTGAGGTTTGAATGAGTGTAGCACATCGGACACGGGCACACAGCAAGTCTGCCTGAGGGGCAGAGGTTATGATTACTTTTACTGCCCATTAGGCAATGAGTTCCCTTAAGAAGGGGTCCGTGTCTGCCTTGTTTACCCCAGATTTTCATAGCCTGATATGCCGGGCACCGAGGCACTCAAATATTTATTGGATTAGTAAGTGAAGGAATGTATAAACTGTTAACACCGGGATAATAATAATTGTGCTGCCCTTAGGGTTGCTGTGAGGAGTCAGAATCCTCTTGGGTGCGGTGCCTTGCACAGGGCTGAGCCAGTCCTACCTACAAACCCAAGGGCCCACCTACTCACAAAGGCTCATTCCACTAAGCTCTGAGATCCACCTGTCATTTCCTGAGGCTCTGCCCTGGTGCCACGCCTCAGTAGGGTGAATCAGACCCTGCCCCTGCCCTAAGGACAACCAGGCTGGCTGGAGCAGTCCTAGTCATCAGTTTGATCTTGCCAGGAACCGATGACTCTAGCATCATTATGATCAGCCCATGTCCGAGATGATGACACTGAGGCTCTGAGGGAGCAAGGTCACCTGGGCTTCCTTACCTGGCCAGTGAGGGCAGAGAGATGGCCAACCCAGCCTCCTGAGGGCAGGGGCGTATGAACTCAAAACTGCTCTGTGCCCCCACCTTGATTGTGGATCCAGAACTCTCCAGTCACACAGATTCGTTCACTGAATGTTCACGTGTGTCAGGCCTGGACTCTTGGTGGTGAGGACAGACTCACATTTGAGCTGGGGACACAGACATCAACCACATAATCCCACAAATCAGATATAATTGTAAACTGTGGCAAATACAAGAAAGTCCTGAGAAAGTGTAAGAGGGAGGCTTCCCAGGAAGGTGACATTGGACCCAAGGATGAGCATGTGTTGATGGCTGGGCAAGGGGGGCAGGGAGGCAAAGGGGACAGTGTGGGCAGAGACCTTGAGGCCCAAGGAAATGGCTCATTACAGCACAGAGGGAGCTCAGCAAGGGAGGGGAGGAAGGGGGGGTTGGGGCCCAGATAGCACCTGGTTTGACAGGCCATGTCCCCCAGGATTGGGGGCTTTATCCTGAGAGCACAGGTGGGGGTGCTGTGGAGGTAGGAGTGTGTGACCAGACTGAAGTTCTAGAAAAATCCTCTGGCTGCTACGTGGAAAAGAGATTGAAGGGGGAGAAATCAGAGACACATAAAGACTTACTACAATCATCTAGATTGTAGGGGTCAGTGGAGGTGGGAGAAGGGCCAGATTCCAGAAGTTTCTGCGGGGGCAGAGTGGACGGAATTTTGTGATGCATTGGATGGGAGTGGGAAGTGGCAACACACACACCCAGCAGAGACACTGCAGAGACCGCTGAGCCATGCTTGCGGGCCCTGTGACCGTGGGAGGTCCCATCCTCGTCTGCATCTCACTGTACTCTGCTGCCAGAACAGGTGATGACGGTCCCCAGCCCCTGGGCCGCGGAGAGGATGAAATGAGTTACAGTGTGGGTCGTTAGAGCAGACACACTCAGGGAGCCGGCTACCCTTGCTGCCCCCCACCTAGCTTCTGCCCTGCAGGCCTCTCCCCTTCAGAAGCCCTTGCCCCTCCCAGGCCTCCGCTGGCCCTTCCTCCTCCATCCTCCCTGAACTTCCCTTCTCACCCTTGCTCAGTCCCCAGGGGCCAGAATCCAGGCTGGGTCCAGATGTCCTGTGGCTCTTTAGGGCAAAGGGCTGGCGCCAGGCAGCAGGACCCCTCAGTCCCACCTCTACCCCAGTTGTTGCCCATGGGCCTTGGGCGCCTGCCTCTGCCCCAGTGCCCTCTGCCTGAGATTCTTGGCAAGTTTCTGGCAACCTCAATATCCCTTCCTCCCGGCTCCACCCAGCTCAGCCCCCAGGGAGCTGCCCAGAACAGGGCGAAGGGCAGGTCCCTGGAATCATGAAGGCCTGGGATTCAGCCTCTTCCTCACCTGACCACCAAGCTTGGTGCTGTCTCCAGAGGCCTCTGTCTGTTCATCTGTTTGTCTGCCCTGGGCAGGGGTGGTCCTCTCCCAAGCTCCCATTCACCTGCTTCTGCCCCCACTCTAACTCTTCATGCTTTCTTTCCATCTTCAAATATTTGCTGAGTACCTACTATGTGCCAGACCCCATGATGAGCCCTGGGGCCACCCCCTGCCCTAGGGGGCATGATAATCAAAGAGGAGAAATGGGTGGTGGTGCACCTGGGTGGTGCAGTCTGTTAAGTGTCTGACTCTCGGTTTTGGCTCAGGTCGTGACCTCAGGGTCATCAAATCCAGCCCCGTTCAGCAGGGAATCTGATGGAGACTCTCTCCCTCTCCCTCTGCGCCTCCTGCTTGTGCTCTCTCTCTCAAATAAATAAATCTTAAAAAGAAAAAAAATAGAGAGAGAAGAGAGACAGAAGATTCACCTATAGCCAATCAGGTGACCTCAGGGCCTCTCCTTTGTGCAGACCCCTCCAAGGCCCTGTCCCTAAGTTTGTATTTGTGATTTTACATCTTTTTTTCCGAAAGAGTTCCACCTGTACACATACCAGCGTCACAGCTCCATGAAGTCTGGTTCTGTCCCTGGGGGGAGACAGACAACAACCATGTAAATGAATGTGTCTAATTGCAAGTGTGTAAAATTCTAGGAAGAAACCCAAGTATGGTGGCAGAAAGTAACGATAGGGGTGTGTGTCTTAGGTGGGGTGGAGTAGTTAGCAAGGGCTTGTGTGCAGAGGTGATAAGCCGAGACCTGAAGGGTGAGAAAGAGCTGGCCAGGTAGGGAGCACATGGAGTAACATCAGTAAGGTGTTTCTTGGAGCCTCAGTTTCCCATATGTGAGGTGGGGACGGCAGTCACAGCAGGATGGCCTGTGAAGGGTGAGTGGCAGGTGCCCAGCGTGGGAACACCACACAGTAGGACGTGTGGCTCAGAACCCCTAGCTGAGCTTGGCACCTCCCTTAATCGGCTTTTGTGCTCTCGGGAGGCACAGGCAGGGCTGGCTCCCCTCTCTCCGCAACCCCCCCCCCCAACAGCTGGGGCCGGCTGTGCCAGGGCCAGCGTGGGGGACGGGAGCTGAGATCACTGGGCCTTTGCTCCCTGAAATCCACCCTGGGGAGAGGGAGGGCAGCCGGGCTGGGTGAGAAGAGACAGTTTGTTCAGGACTGGGGCTGACTCCTGGTTCCCTAAGAGAGAAGAGGGTTGGCAAGTTAGATAGCTCAGTTTCTAATTGTTGAGGGGGTTGAGTGTCTACACGCCTGGATCCAAGGGAAGAAGGGGCTGGGGCCGGACTCCTGGGTTCTACGGCCGGCCAAGGAGCCTGGGACAAGGGCTCCCGTTTGAGCGGAGGCTGGGGAACCAGCAGAGGGGGCGGGGAGTTGGGCTCCCTGCTGTGTTTATGGCACATGGTTTCCCCTGTCCTTTCTGGGTGGGAGGTGGAGCCGGTGGCCACACCCTGGGCAAGACTCTGCTCCTCCCCGCTGGTTTATCGCCCCAGGCTTCTGCTGGCACCGGCCACACTCAGCCCTAGCCCAGCCCTACGCTCAGCTCAGCCCGGGGGAGCTCAGAAGAGGTCTGGGAGGGGTGAGTGCACTGTCTGCTGAGAGACAGCAATGATCAAGCTTTAAAACCTCAGGGGCTGGATGGGAGGGGAGACACCTTCTTGGGGATGAGGCAGCAGCCAGGCAGGATCCTGAGTGGGCTTCAGGAGGGAAGAGTCTCCGGAGCAGAGTGCACCGTCTCCTCCAAGGGGGTCACCAGTAGCATGTCCAGGGCCTGGAGGACTGTCCAGGGATCCCAGACGGAAGATCACCAGGGACCCTGAAGTGCGGGGAGTCGGGCCTAGTCCAGGGCAAGTTTTAGAGGCCCATAGCCAGAGGCCCAGCTTCTAGAGCCCTGGGAGGGAGAGCAGCATAAGTAATGGTTCTGAACCCAGAGATAGGGGTTTGAGTTCTGCGCTGCCACTAATCAGTGCAAGCTTGAGCTCCTTACTGAACACCTCTGAGCCTCAGTCTCTCCTGTAAAATGGGGATGCTACCCGTAACAGTTGAAACATGAATGGAGGCAGTCTGGTTCTCGGGGCAAGCAAGCACTAACTGAGCAAACACATGGGAAGTTCTTAGCGCAGGTCTGGCACAAGGGGAGCTCAAGGCTAATGGCAGAGATGAGGGCGGCTGTTCCAGGCAGGGGAGTGGGGCTGGCCCGTGCAATCTAAGCCAAGTGGAGAGGCCCGAAGGCCGGGGGACCCAGCTGGGGAGCAGTGGGACCAACCTGTGGGGATCCCACAGAGGAACAGGGAGGCAGCTGGAGCTTGGAGGGGGTTCCACAGCCAGATTCGAGGGACCAGGAGAGGGCAGGATTGACTCCTCACTTTTAAGTAAGGCTAGGACTATGAACTGGGTTCAGGAAGAGAATTGGGCTTGAGACCAGGGTCCTGGGACACCACCAGGTAGAAGGGAATGGGTGGCCAAGGGCTGAGCTCTCCCAAAATACTGGCGGAGGGGACGGGCCTGTGGGTGACGCCTGGGGCCTGAGAAGGAGGTGAGATGGGGGCCTGAACTCCTGGGGCCTGAGAAGGGGGGACCTAGTTGGGCTCCACACCTCTCAGAGAACCTGAGAGCCTTGAGCCCCAGGAGGGCAAGTGGGGATGGTCCCCTGAATTCTTGGGTCCCTGGAAGGAAGCAGGGCGTGGATAGACTCTGGGGTTGTAGGAGAGGCGTGGAGCTAGGAAACCAAGAAGAGCCCCACATAGGAAACAGCAGGGAGAATGGGGGTCTGGGGTCCAGACTCCCGGGTCTGCAAAAGGAAGGGGATGGGTCTCCAGACCCCACCCTTGGCCCAAGCCTAACTAATAGGGGCTCCCCGCTCACCCGCAGCCTCACGGCTCACACACAGCATGGACCTGCGCACAATGACCCAGTCGCTGGTGACTCTGGCAGAAGACAACATGGCCTTCTTCTCGAGCCAGGGTCCCGGGGAGACGGCACGGCGGCTGTCGGGTATCTTCGCGGGAATTCGGGAGCAGGCGCTGGGGCTGGAGCCGGCCCTGGGCCGCCTGCTGAGCGTGGCGCACCTCTTTGACCTGGACGCTGAGACGCCGGCCAACGGGTACCGCAGCCTGGTGCACACGGCCCGCTGCTGCCTGGCGCACCTGCTGCACAAATCCCGCTACGTGGCCTCCAACCGCCGCAGCATCTTCTTCCGCACCAGCCACAACCTGGCGGAACTCGAGGCCTACCTGGTCGCCCTCACCCAGCTCCGGGCGCTAGCCTACTATGCCCAGCGCCTGCTGGCCACTAACCGGCCGGGGGGGCTCTTCTTCGAGGGCGATGAGGGGCTCATTGCTGAGTTCCTGCGCGAGTACGTCACTCTGCACAAGGGCTGCTTCTACGGCCGCTGTCTGGGCTTCCAGGTGAGCCCGCCGCTCCCCCGGACCGCAGTGAAGGTGCCTAGTGGGCCCCCGCCGGGCCCCAGCGCCTGGTACAATTGCCACGGCGGTCGGTACCCCTGGACTCTGGGGATGGCAGATTCAGAAAAGGGAAGCCAGCTAGGGCTCAGGTGGCTGCCCGGGGCAGGGGGGGAAAGGGGGGATCTCAAACTTGTGGCCCCTGGGTCGATTCCACCGAGTAGTAAGAAACTGTTAGATTCGTCCACCTTTTCTGGTGACCTGTCTGGCCCCCGAAATCATTTGAGACCCCTCAGGAAGGTGGTTAGTATTGTTCTCAAAGGCCTCTTTATAAGCGTGCATTCCATTTAGTCACCCCTGGGGGGGGGGCGTGTGCAGGAGGGAGGGGGCTAGCTCCATTTTACAGAGGCTCAAGGCCACGGGACTCCGGTCGGTCGGCCTGGGCTGCCGACAGGATTTTCCGGCAATGGGGAAGGCCAAGGAGCACTTCTGAGATGGTGAACCCAGCCCAGCCACCCCCAGGGGACACGGCTCACCTTAGCACTGAGAGGAGGACAGCCTGGGAGCCTTTGGATTCGGAGCAAAAGTAGTCTGCAGACTCAGAATTGGGATGGGGGCAGGGGGTCCTGGGCCCTCAGAGCAGAAGTCCAATGTGCTCCTGTGTGAGGTCGGTGCTGGGTGCCCCAGGCCTCAGGCACATCGGGGAATGCCCCGCAGGAGTATCTGGAGCTGCATGACTCTGTAGCCCCTTGGATTCCCTCTGGGACCACCCCCCCACCCCTCCTTACCCCCCACCCCAGGTGAGCTTCACAATCTCTCAGCCTTCCTTCCCTGCTTCCCCATGGAGCAGCCTATTCTTACTAACCCAGCCTGGGTGTTCCTGGGAACTTCCCTTCACCTAAGCTGACTCCCCACAAATATTGATCAGCCCAGCTGGGCCAGCTGGCTCCTCCCTGTGTCCCTGCCACAACCTTGGAGTCACGGGAGTGATCCTGGGGCCACCCAAGCCAACGTTCCAGGCAAAATAGCCAGGCACCACTGTGCTCTCTGGCCCACTGGGCCCCTGGCCAGGGGCAAGGTCATGCCTGACAGCTATTCTCTAAGGGCCCAGCAGCTATGCTTCAGAACTGCCTATGCCCTGTAAAATGTCAGCCCCCACAGGACAGAAGCCTGCAGGGTGTGACTCTAGCTTAGCACCTCCTGCCGGTCCCCC
>LNAC01000268.1:93669-116087 GCA_002007465.1 Ailurus styani
CCCCCCTCCCCTCCCCGCACCAAAGCCTAGCAAAGCCTAGCACGCAGTAGGATGTAGCCCTGTTTTTGTTGAATGAACAAAAGAACCCTGCTGGCCCCATGCCCAGCTTCCTATGGCTTTTTTTCCTCTGATCTTGTCTCCCCATTGTCTCTTCTTAGCTCCCTGGAGGGCTCCTCCCTCAGATGCCATCTCCCCATTTGGCTGTCTTTCTGCTGCAAGATCTCTGGCCCTGTCTGTCTCTGACCATCTCATGTCTGTCTTCCTGCCGCCCAGGAACTGGTCCCAGTCCGCCTGGCCTCATCTCTGTCCTTGCTGACCTTCAGGAAATCCCTGCATCACCTTACTCCCAGCCCTCTATGGCTCCACCCACATCTGGAATACATCCACATCCCTCAGGCCCTCCATGAGCCCCCTCTTCTCCGACCTTGGCCGCTGCCCCTCTCCCCTTGTTCACTCTGCTCCACCCGCACAGGCTGCCTCAGAGCCTTTGCACTTGCCATGTCCTCTGCAGGGAGCAGCCTTCCTTTGCTTCATCTGGATCCCTCCTCCAGTGCCCTCCAGATACCATACCCATCTAAGTAGCCTGACCCCTAGTCGTCAGTCTGTGTCCCCTCCACCTACTGGTTTTTCAAAGCATTGATCTTGAAGCATTCCCTGACATTGAACATACGCCTTTATTTGCTTCCTGTCGCCTAGAGCAGTCCCTGGCACGCAGTAGGAGCTCACTAAATGTTTGCTGAATGACCACGTCTCCCCCCAAACCACATCTCTGCCCCTCACTCCTGCCTGCCTCCAGTCCCTCCTGGGCAGCGGGTGACCCAGCGGCGTCTCTCCACAGTTCACGCCCGCCATCCGGCCATTCCTGCAGACCATCTCCATCGGGCTGGTGTCCTTCGGGGAGCACTATAAGCGCAATGAAACAGGCCTTGGTGAGTCCCGGCCAGACCCTGCCTGCAGCCTCACCTCCCTTCCTGTCCCTTCTCCTCCTTCCACACCCCCACCCCCACTCCCGCTGGGCTCCCTGACACCCCTCCTGACCCCCAGGTGTGACTGCCAGCTCGCTCTTCACTAGTGGCCGCTTTGCCATCGACCCAGAGCTTCGTGGGGCTGAGTTTGAGCGGATCATACAGAACCTAGATGTGCACTTCTGGAAAGCCTTCTGGAATATCACTGAAATTGAGGTGCTATCGGTGAGCAGGGGGCCTGATGATGTTACAAGATGACCCAGAGGGCCCAGAGACCCATCCCAGGCCACATCAGGCCTCGGGGGGCTCCAGGCCCAGGGACAGCACGTGATGGAAAAGATGAGATGAGGACGGGGATCAGAGAGGAGTGAAGGGCTGCAAGCAGCTCATCCCAGCGCCCCTCCCGTTCCTTCCCGACAGTCTCTAGCAAACATGACATCAGCTACCGTGAGGGTAAACCGCCTGCTCAGTCTGCCACCAGAGGCCTTTGAAATGCCACTGACTGCTGACCCCAAGCTCACGGTCACCATCTCACCCCCACTGGCCCACTCGGGCCCTGGGCCGGTCCTCGTCAGGCTCATCTCCTACGATCTGCGTGAAGGACAGGTAGGAGATACAGAGCCGAGGAGAACCGACAGCCCCCTTCCCCAGAGGCCCTCCCACTGCTCACTGCTTACACCTGCCCCCCGCCATCCTGTCTCTCTGAGCACATCCCTTTGGTGGGGTGAGGCCCAGGCAGCATGCCCCAGCCTTACCCACATCCTCCTCCCTCACCGCCCCACCCCCAGGACAGTGAGGAGCTCAGCAGCCTGGTGAAGTCCGAGGGGCCCCGGAGCCTGGAGCTGCGGCCACGCTCCCAGCAGGCACCCCGCTCACAGTCCCTGGTGGTGCACATCCATGGCGGTGGCTTCGTGGCCCAGACCTCCAGATCCCATGAGCCCTACCTCAAGAGCTGGGCCCAGGAGCTGGGCGTCCCCATCCTCTCCATCGACTACTCCCTGGCCCCCGAGGCCCCCTTCCCCCGTGCGCTGGAGGAGTGTTTCTACGCCTACTGCTGGGCTGTCAAGCACTGTGCCCTCCTCGGTGAGCCCCTGCCCCTCGCTGTCACCCAATCCCTGCTCCTGCCACCACCCTGTACTGTGCGGGGAAAGAGCCATTTATCTGCTCAGGCCTTGCACCGCATGCCTCCCCTCCCATCTCCTCCCACCCAGCTCTCTGCCACCTGTTCACCCCCTCCTGCCCCACTGCTCCCCAGACCCTCCGTCTCAACCACTTCCTCCTTCTGCTCCCTGCTCTCCCACTCTAGCCCTGACACCCCATCTGTCCATCTCTCCTTGCCCTCGGATCTTCGGACCTTTTCTTTCCTCCTCCTGTCTCTCCACCCACCTGTCCTGCACAGCCAGCCTCCTGGCCCATGCTCCAGCCTGTTCTTCCAGCTCCTCTGACCTCCTGCTTCTGACATCCCCAGAGGCACAGGGCAAGGCGGGGGCGTACCCCAGGGCACAGGGGTGTGGCTCTTTTGTATGGTCAGCTGAACCCTGCCCTTCCATCTCCAGACCTCCAGTGCCCCTCCTCCCCGAAATAGGCCCTGGTCTCCCCTTTCCCACCACCTGCCCCCTTGCTTCTGACCTCCAGCCTGTCAGGCTTCCCAGAGCCTCCTAATCTCCACATCCTCAGTCTGCCTGATCCCTCGACCACTGTCCCCCAAACCCCTGCCTCAGTTTACCAATCTCTAAAATAGCACTTGGCTAGACCTTGGGGTTGGGGCCCCCATACCCCACCTCTGAGAGTCCAGTGCTCCTGGCTCAGAGCTTGAGTTCCTCCCTGCTAGGCTGACCAAGCCCCCTCCAACCCCTCTCCAACCCAGGCTCAACAGGGGAACGGATATGCCTCGCAGGGGACAGCGCAGGTGGGAACCTGTGCTTCACCGTGTCCCTCCGGGCAGCAGCCTACGGGGTGCGGGTGCCAGATGGCATCATGGCAGCTTACCCGGCCACGATGCTACAATCTACCGCCTCTCCCTCCCGCCTCCTGAGCCTCATGGACCCCCTGCTACCCCTCAGCGTGCTCACCAAGTGTGTCAGCGCCTACGCTGGTAAGGCCACCACACACAGAGCTGGGGGCCGGGGGAGGGGCTTGGACGCCGGAGTCCTGCAGGGATAGGAGCCAGTGCCCAGTCTCCCAGGGCTCAGGAAAGGAAATCGGACACTCCTAGTCTCCACTGAAGCCATCAGATATTCTTGGGTGCCTGGGGGCACAAAGGCCTGAAGTTCCGAGCGTTGAGATTGGGCCTCAGCCCTCCGCACACACTCCACAGGTGGAGAGACAGAGGACCCCTCCAACTCGGACCAGAAGGCGCTGGGCATGATGGGGCTGGTACGGCGGGACACGGCCCTGCTCTTCCGGGACCTCCGTGTGGGTGCCTCCTCATGGCTCCACTCCTTCCTGGACCTGAGTGGGAACAAGTCCCACACGAACTCAGTGCCCACGGCAGGTGAGTGAAGCCCTCCCCTCGCACACCCATTTGGGGCGGACAGCAGGGACAGCTGGCTCCACCAAAGTCATGGGGAGAGGTGAGGGGCTGTGTCCTGGGGTGCTCAGGGAAGCAGAGATCACCTTCTGGCTCTAACCTCATATTTATCCCTGGGGACTAACACAGCCTTGATTTTCCACGAGGCTCCACATCCTAGAATTTCCAGGACTTCTGGTCCACCAGGTCACCTCAGAACTTCCAGGAGTTAGCCTACCAAAGGTTGTCACATGTGCTAGTTTTCAATCCTGAGAATTCCACTCAAATCTCTTGGGCCCTCAGAGAGGAGTCCAGCCCTCCTAGATTCTTCCCAGACTTTTAACAGAGACACCTGGGGGTAATACCCCACTCGGGGGGCTGGCCGAGAAGCCTGGGGGTGGGGAGATCAACAGACTGTAAAGACCTCGGTCAGTGGAAGAGATTCCCGGCTTCCCAGCGCTCAGAGGTAAACTGACTTGCATTTCACCCTCCTGGTCACCACACACATCGATCGAGATTCCCGGGTGGCAGGATCCTCATGCAGCCAAAAATCACTAACATCCAGGATCTATTTTTTCCCCCACCATTTCTTTTTAACATTTTAATGATCTTAAAGTACAGCCAACTCATTTTCTATCTCCAGCACACCAACAGTATTTTCTGAATAATAGCGTGTGGTCCAAAGTAGGTACCATTCCTAATCAGAAAATTATTCCAGCTGAGGGTGTCTTACTTTAACTTCTTTAATCTTAGGATATTCAAATGGATACAAATACACACAAAAACAAAAGGGATTTGAACCGTGGACCACCGAACACTGGGGCTGTCCCTAAAGGTTAGCAGTGACAAGTACAGCCCCTAGAGGCACACAGGCCAGTCTAGCAACCTATAGGGTGATGGGGGCCAGGGACCCTATCTGGGAGCCTTGCTTTGCTCCTTCATGAAATGAGTACAGTAAGGGGACCTGGCTCGTGAGTTTGCTCCAAGGACTTCATGCAGCTGTTTGTGGCAAGCACCCAACACAAACCCGACACCCACTAGGTGCTCCTAACAGATGCCGGCACCCTAATAGGCTGCGCCCCATGACTCCCGTCACTGGTTCTGTGCGCGTTCACAAAGCACTTAGGCTGTTATTCTTATATCGTCTTGCATCTCGCCCTCGTGGATTTATATAGACAAATTTAAAAAGAAAAAGATCTGAAAAAGGCAGCGTCCTGGCCCTAGTGGTAAGCAGCATAGATCTGATCGGATCAGGGGAGCAGAGGCCGATTCCTCTCGGGCTGAAACGCATCTCCAGCATCAACAGGGCACTTGCTGGCTCACTCAATGGGAAGGGATAAAACCACAGAACATGAAGGAAATGTGGGGAGCAGATCTGTGTGGCTGCAGGTGTGGGATCCCTGGGAATTAAACAAGCTCCCAAGACTCTCTTTAACTCCCTATGAACACGGCCTCCTTTCAAGCCACACGGGCCTGCCCGCTACTCCACTGTTGACACCCTGTGTTAAGTGGCCCCCACTGTTGACACCCTGTGTTAAGTGGCCCTCACAGGTTGGCCGGGCCTTGTGCTAGGGTCGGGGAGGCGGCTGAACAAGGCACCAGGCCTACTACTAAAACATGAGGATAGCGTGTGACCTCCCAGGGGGGAGCCGTGCCTCATCCCACTGAGTCCTCACCACCTCCTGTGAAGTAAGGACTATTTTTATCCCCTCTTTGTACAGAAGAGGAAACTAAGCGCTCAGAGGTAAACTGACCTGCATTTCACCCGCCTGGTCACCACACACACCTGGCTGCACCTGACTCCTTCCACCTACCCCATGGAGTTGCAGCCCGGGCACCTGGGGCCCCCACCCACCCCCAAGGCCACAGTCTGGGGGAACACTCGGCCTCCAGAGCCCAGCGCAGCTCCTCCTGCAGAGGCGGCTGTCCTCCCCCTGACCTTTCCTGCCAGCCACTCACACACCCAGCCCGCCGGGCCAGGCTGATGGGTGGCCCTGGCTGGCCACCTGACCCCGCTCCTCTTGCAGAACCCATGCGGCGCAGCGTGTCTGAGGCAGCCCTGGCCCAGCCCGAGGGCCCGCTGGGCACCGACTCCCTCAAGAGCCTGACGCTACACGACCTGAGCCTAAAGGGCAGCTCTGACACGTCAGACACCCCGGAGATGTCACTGTCTGCAGAGACACTTGGCCCCTCCACGCCCTCCGACGTCAACTTCTTAGTTGGCCCCGACGACGACGACGCACCGGAAGCTAAGGCGCTGGATGAGCTGAGCACCAAGGACAAAGGCTGTGGAGCCCGCGCCGCCTTCCCGGAGGGTTTCCACCCCAGGCGTTCCAGCCAGGGCGCCACCCGGATGCCCCTCTGCTCCTCGCCCATCGTCAAGAACCCCTTCATGTCGCCGCTGCTGGCCTCTGACAGCATGCTACAGAGCCTGCCGCCCGTGCACATTGTGGTGAGCGACGGACTGGAACGGTGCGCCGGGCGGGGCGCAGGGGCGCGGGGTGGGGGGCGCAGGTGCACCCGGCGAAGAGAGCCCCCGGAGCGAGTGAGCAGAGGGGGGGCCGTAAGGTAGCCTGGCTGCCAGCCGAAGGGAGAGGGACTGAAGGGAGAGGGACTGCCCGGCAACGGGAGGGCTGGGGGAGGGGAAAGAGGCAGTGGGTCTGGGGGATGGGGGGATGCCGCCGGGCCAAGGCTCATCCTCCCACTCCCCGCCCCTCCGCTCGTTCCTCTAACCCCGTGCCCTGGCCCCGCCGTCCCGCAGGCGTGCGCGCTGGACCCCATGCTGGACGACTCGGTCATGTTCGCGCGGCGGCTGCGCGGCCTGGGCAAGGCCGTGACGCTGCGCGTGGTGGAGGACCTGCCGCATGGCTTCCTGAGCCTGGCGGCGCTGTGCCGGGAGACGCGGCAGGCTGCGGCGCAGTGCGTGGAGTGCATCCGCCTCATCCTCGCCCCACCCGCCGCGCCGTGGGTCTGAGCCCCCGCCCGAGCCGGGCCGCGCGGGGAGATGGGGCTGCTGGGGGCGACACTAAAGGCCTCTTGTTCCCATCTCAGCCGGCCTCCGTGGTGAATGCGCCCCGAGTAAGGCGGCGGGGACCCCCGGGAGGGGCCCCCGGCCCCTCCGTCGGGCCGGGCGGGAGGGGCCAGCTGTGCCTTAAGGTGGGAGGACGGCCAGGGGGGCGGGCGCGGGCCCCAGGCAGAGACCCTGGCCTGAGGGGTGGGGGGCGCACACCAACCAGTCTCCGTGGACAGCTGGAGCTGCACTCCATCGTTGCCTTCTACTGCTGCTGTGACCGCCGCACGGGGGGGGCCTGGCCCTGCCTTGCAAGTCGGTTTGGTTTTGTTCCTTTGTAAATAAAAGTATTTAATTAGTTTGGCCTCTTGCAAATAGGGTCGGGCGTCGCCCACCAGGGGGCAGCATCGGGCTCTGCTGCTGGGATCGGAGAAGCCGGGCGGTAGAAAGCTGAGAGCCCAAGCTTCTGGGTCCGGATTCTTGGGTGCGGAGGGATTGGACGCCCCTACTAACACAGACCACCTCCCCTTCAGACAATCCAGGTGGTGTGCCAGAGGGCTCTCGGTTCTCAGCTACACCCCTTCGCAGACCCAGCCCCAGCACCCACAAAAGAAAACCCCAACTCCCTAGAGAACTACAGCAAATATAACAGGAAACCGGAAACAAAACTGGTCACCCCAACTACTGGAAGCCCAAGCTCTGCCCAGCTGTGACAGTGACTCAGTCCCTCAACCAAGACTCGGAGATCTTGCCCTTTTGTAGGCCCTGGGTTTGGAGCAGAAATGATTTTTATCCAAGGCCTGCCCTCAAGGGACTCAGGGGGGGAGAGTGGGCAGAGAGACCCAGACACAGGCTGTCACAGACCCCCAGGTTCCATCTGTGGTAATCAAGGAGGGCTTCACAGAGGAGGTGATATGAGCCTGACCTTAAAGGAGAAGTGTAAGTTTGCTAGGCAGAAGAAACATGGAAAGTTGTAAGAGCCACTGGGCAGTTATCAAAGCCTCTCCCTGGCCAGAAGGTCAGGTGCAAAGCAGGAAGTGGCCTGAGGGGCATGGAGTGGTCAGCAAGAACAGATCCTGAAGGGCCTGGAGTGCAATCTGGCCTGTACCTGGACGGCAGTGGGAGCCACAGAAGGGCTTTAAGCAGGGGAGGGACGGGATCAGCTAAGGCCCTGAAAGAGACTGCTGGGACATTGAGGGATGGACTGAAAGGGGCAAGACAGGAGTCCTGAAGGCAGAGGAGGCTGAGGAAAGGGAAGACAAGGCCTGAGCAGGGGCAGAGGCCATGAGGGTAGGGAGTAGGAGTAGGAGCCATAACTGAGGTTGAAGAGGACTTACTCAGGGTAGAGCAGATGGGGATGAAGATAGCACGCGGGCTAGCCACAGGAGCAGGTGGACAGTGAGGCCGTGTCTTTACTGGGAAGAGACTCTGGTGTGTACAGGTAGGTGGCAGGGTCCTGAGAGCTGTTTTGCACATGGAGAGATCAAAAGGTCTTTGGGAGACCATCCAGGGGGACATCGAGGAGGCAGCAGGAGGCAGGAGAGCAGACTGGATGCTCACTTCTGGCTGGAGCTAGAACTCTCCAGGAAGAGTGAACAGGTGTGATGAGCAGAGACCAGAACAGAGAGAGCCCTGAGGGCCCCCCAGGAAAGGGTGGACAGTAAAAGGGGAGTCAGTCCTGGAGGGTTCTAAGGAGCAGTGGGAGAGGGAAGAAGCTAAGCAGGAAACAAGAGGATGTAAAGCAAAGGGGATTTTGGGTGGGAGGGAGTGGTCTGGGTGAGATGAGGATGGAAATATTATCCTCACGCCTCAGCAGGGAGCAAGTGGGTCCTTGGTGACCTTGTCCAGAGCCATTGCAGGGCCAGGAGAAGTGGGCAGCCAGACACGGAGGGCTGAGGAGGGAGTGGAAGGTAAGAGATTTAGCCAGTGGGTACCACAAGTCTTCAGCTGTAAAAGGGATGAGAAATAATTCAAGGGAGTTTGATGTAGTTGTGAGTGTGTGTGTGTGTGTGTGTGTGTGTGTGTGTGTTTAGAGATGATAGAACATGTTTTAATGCTGCCAGGGAAGGAAGGGAGAGAGGAAGAGACTGAAGATGCAGAAGCACAGGAAAAGTTTCCTGAGCAGATGGGAAGGGGGGCACCCTCACCACAGAGGCCTTCATTCAACCAGTAAGTGACTTCTGAGCCAGGGCTGTGATGGGGGAGGGAGCCATAGCCCAGAATTCTCCCTAAAGGTCCTGTTCCCCCCATGGAGCTCATAGGACCCCTTGTTCATCTCTCCCAAAACCACCCACCAACCTGCTTCTATTTCCTGTCCCCATCTCAGGGATGGCTCTGGTACCCCTTGTAGCCCAGGCCAGAACTCTGGGTCTTGTCCTGGACAGCCCCATAGCCCATCAAGCTCCATATTCTATTGTTTCTGCCTCCTGAAACTCTCTCTGCCTTATTCCCTCAGTCTCTGACCTAATCCACGCTTCATCTTCTCCTGCTTGGGTGTCTGCCCAAGCCACCTTCTGGGCTTCTGGTGTCCAGTCTCGTTTCTCCAGTTCCAGCTCCAGCTCTGACCTGGTCTTCCCCTGCTCTAAACCCGTCCGTGGGTGGGGGGATGGGTGAGCCCGGTGTGGGTATTAAGGAAGACACATTTTGCATGGAGATGGAGCACTGGGTGTGGTGCATAAACAATGAATCTTGGAACATTGAAAAAAAATAAAATTAAGATGTTTAAAAAAAAAAAAAACAACCCTACCATGGCTCCCCACTACTACCCCACCCCAGGACGAAGTCCAAGCTGCCAAGGCTGGCCTTGCCCACTTCTTCATCCTCTTCCAGCCTTACAGTTACCCCACCGCAAGGACCTGACTGGCCTCCTTCTTGGGCGCTGCACACAGTAATATTCCCGCATGCCTGCCTTTCCTCGCTTGTGCGGGAACACCCTCCCACACGCTCTTCTCCTTTGCTTGGTACCTCCTGCCCCTCCAGGATCCAGCGCCAATGTCCCCTCCTCTGGAAACCCTTTCCTGACCCAGCAAAGCCAAAAAAGACTCTCCTGGACTCCCCTCGGCACCCCCCTGCCCATCAACGTGTCTGTCCTCCCATCCGACCCGGGATCCTCGAGGGCAGCGTCTACGCCTGACTCATCTTGGTCACCACCGTCGTCGCCCGGCACAAGGCCTGGCACACTGGAAGCTTCAGGAAACGTTTCAGTAATAGTGGCTGAGTGTGTGATGAGCGAGCGAGTGAGTGGCAACAGAAGGAAATGGGAAAGCCAGCGAGTGGGAGAGAGAATGAGGGCAGGTGAGACGGAACCGACGGGTGTGCTGGCCTGGTGGGCGCAGCCGAGAAGCGGCTGTAGGGTGAGAGGAATGGAATGGACAGATGAACGTCTGGGACTCCGTTTCTCCAACAAAGCAAAACGCGCCGTCGCCCGGGCTAAGCGGACCCTCCGCCTTCCACCCCACCAAGCCTCGCCGTTTCCCCTCCGAACTATGTCCAGAATCCCAGTCCCGGGCGTGCAGGGAAGGGCTTACCGACTGGACCCGCAGAACCTGTTTCCCTCACAAGCGGCTCCAGCCTCTGCGGTGCGCCGCGGGATTCCCACCCCTGCCCGGCCTATTGGCAGAGACTAGCGGAGACTGGCGTCGTCCAGAGCCTATCGCCGCCCGATTTAGGCCACGGGCTCCGCCTACCAGGGGGACGTGCCCCGGAGTGGCCCAGGGCGAGAGGAGGAGGAGCGCCTATTGGCGGGAAGGTAGTGACTGACGTCATGAGCAGCTTATCACAGCCAGCCTCCGGAGGCGCGCTCCCGGGTTAGCCCCGCCTCCGGAAGAAAACGCCAAGGGGTAGTAGCTGAGCGCTTGGAGGACTGCAGGAGCGTCCCGGAAGTGGTGTCTGGCCGCTCGCGCTGCTCGCTGGCCTCACCCTTGGGTCCTTAGGGAAGATGGGGACTTGAAAAGTCCGACTCCTTGGTCCTGAGGGAGGAGGGCTGGGGATCTGAGGGAGGAGGGACAGAGGAACCAAGACTTCAGCGTCTGAGGAGCATCTGAATGGTTGGCTCTGGAGGGAGGAGGGAGCTAGGAACCTGAAAGGTCGGGGTGTAGGGACGGGGACTCCCAAGAGTCACCGGCCTGCCCAGGGATGACGGATTTGAGGTTTAAGATTTTATGTGTCTATTTATGGGATTGGAGCCTGGCCTTGTCCCCAGGCAAGAGTTCTGGGTCCCGGGAGGTGGGGCTCAGAATGGAGTTGAAGAGGAGGAGACTTAGGGGAAGCTCTGACCTCCTTGTGCCCTTTCCACCCCCCTAACCCCACCCCCACCCCAAAAAGGAACCCAGGGGAACCCAGCGCGGGAGGAGACTTGAAACTCACATGGAGACAAAGAGAAAAACATTGATACCAAGAGAGATTAAAATACTAAAAACAGTAATTATAAGAGAGCTCTCTCTTCTATGGCATGGACTGTGGCCCCGGTTCTATGCGAAGCATTTAGTGTAATTATCGCGTGTCTTCCTCATTACAGTTCTAAGAGATCAGATTATTATAATCCCCATTTACAAGTGAGAAAATTGATGCCCAGTGAGGAAGAATCAAGATGCAGATGTAAAGAGACAGGAAAGACACAAAACACGGGTGGAGAGAAATAAAGAGATAAAGCCAGGCCCAGAAAGGTTGGAAAACGTCGATGGCAAACAAAGGAAGAGGGGCTGCAGGTGGGGACTCCGGGGGGGTGGGGAGCGGGCTGGAGCCTAGGACTCCTGGGTCTGGGGGTTGGAAGGACCCAGGACGGGGACTTTCAAGTATTTCCTCTCCTGATTTCAAAATACCAGACTTGTTCAACCTTCTCACTGTGGGTGTTGGACCCAGTTGGGGTCAAAAATAGTGATTAGGAGGGGGCAGGTGTGTCATTATCCTATTATGAAGTGATAAGAAAATGATTCATGGGGGTGCCCCCAGCCTGGGAGGGGCCTTACCCCCACGGGCTTCTGTTCTTTCATCTGGACAGATTGGGCCTCAGGAAGAACTGGGGAGGGGCAGGGTCCTCTCTGTCCCTCTCCACCACTGTCTTGATCACTCAGAACTGTCACTAAGCCCCACCATGGAGATGAGTGGGCCACCCTGGGGCATCTCTCTGGGTCTCTCTGCTTTCCCCCACATGCCGAACCAATGCCCCCCAGAGGTCCTGGCACATCGCAGGAGCTCAGCAACTGCGTATCAAATGGATGGACACACCTCTCTGTGCAGCCCTTACTCTGTCCCCATCCTGATCATCACTCTGTGCCCCATTGTGTTTCTCAGCCTCCCCCTGGCCTCACCCATCTCCTCCACCTTCCCTTTCTCACAGGTGTTTATTCGGAGGCCACAGGGCCCCCCCATCCCCAATAAGAAAAAACTGAGGCTTTGGGATACCTGGATGGCTCAGTCAGTTGAGCATCTGACTCTTGATTTTAGCTCTGGTCATGATCTTGGGGTCCGGGGATCAAGCCCTGTGACGGGCTCTGCACTTGGCTAGGAGTCTGCTAGAGATTCTCTCCCTCTACCCCTTCCCCCCTCAAATAAATAAATAAATCATTAAAAAGAAGAAGAAGGGGGGAAGAGGAGAAGGAGGAGGAGGAAGAAGAAGAAGAGGAGGAAGAAGAAGAAGGGGGAAGAAACAACAACTGAGTGTCATTTTGGGAAGAATCACCTTCCCAGGGTCACCTGGGGGACATGAAAAGGAGGAGCTGAGAGTGGAGTTCTCAAGACCCCAAATACAGACACACTCCTGGCATCTTGGAGTCAAGAAATGCAAGATGAGGGCACCTGGGTGGCTCAGGTCATGATCCCAGAGTCCTGGGATCGAGCTCCCTGCTCAGCGGGGAGTCTGCTTCTTCCTCGGCCCCTCTGCCCCTCGCCCTGCTCTCATGCTCTCTTTCTCTCAAATTAAAAAAAAAAAAATGGCAAGAGGGCAAGATCACAACAAACACGTGCCCTCCATACCTGCTTCGTAGGATCTTCATTTGCACCCACACAATCAGAGAATCACAGGCACCACGTGCCATCGCCTACAAACACAAACATCAACACACAATCATACAATCACCCTTACACACACACAGAAATACCCTATTCCACATGCAAATCAGACACCCCAGGTATGCAATTACACGCCCAGCCACAGGCAGGCCACTCATTCAGTCCCGGCCAGGACCGCGAGCAGATTTGGTCTGTTCTCAACTATATCTCTGGCAACTAGAACAGCACCTCACCATCGTCACGAAATGTTCCCAAGGGCCAGGCTCAGTGCGAAGCCGTTCCCATGAACTGACTCGTCGAATCCTCTCAACCACCCTATTTGCCACCACTCGCTTTCCAGATGGACACATGGAGGTCCAGGCAAGTGTAGCAATTGGCCAAGGTTTTCCCGGCGAGCAAGAGGCTGCAAGAATTTGAACCCAGGTTTTCCGGTTCTGGAATCCATCACACAAGGCTACTATTCAATAAATCATTCCTGCCTTAATCCAGCCAGAGTTAAAGAACCATGACAACTGACCACTCCTGAACCAGATGCACAGTGGGGAAGAAAAAAAAAAAAAAGATGCACCATGGGTAGAATCTCAGAGAGGCAATATAGACACACAAAAAGAAAAGACCCCCTCACTTGGGAGCCTGGGTGCCTCAGTTGGTTAAGGGACTGCCTTCGGCTCAGGTCATGAACCTGGAGTCCCAGGATCGAGTCCCGCTTTGGGCTCCCTGCTCAGTGGGGAGTCTGCTTCTCCTTTAGACCACCTCTCCCCTTTCATGCTCTCTCTCTCTCAAATCAGTAAAATCTTGAGAGAAAGAAAGAAAAAAAGAAAGGAAGGAAGGAAGGAAGGAAAGAAAGAAAAGAAAAGAAAAGAAAGAAAGAAAGAAAGAAAGAGAAAGAGAAAGAAAGAAAGAAAGAAAAAGACCTCCTCACATGTCACCCCCCAGAACACACAGAGACATCGGGACAACCCCACAAAGACACACAGCCCAGAGAGAGACACAACACACCCAAACCCAGTCCCACCCAGAACTCCACTGAGCTCCTGTTCTGCTCCCAGCCCCACGGGGCTGGACCTCGAGGAAGCAGCAGGCTCAGGATGGGAAGAGGGGGCAATCTCACTTGTCCTCTCTGCCTGACCGGTTCCACAAGGGCCCTGGATGGCACCACCCGCCTTATGAAACCCACATTGGGCAACTGGACCCAGACCTGACCTGGACGCTGGGATTCTGGAGGCAAAGGGCCTGGGAATCTGAACTCCTGGGTTCTGAGAAAATAGGAGCTGGGTGCCCCCATCAAGGATTCTAGGGTACAGGAGGACAGGGATCGGGACCTGGACTCGCAGGTCCTGAGGAGGAACAGCTGGAGGCCTGCAGTCCTGGGGTCCGGAAAAAGAGGGGCCAGGGTTTTAGATTCCTCTCCTCTGTCTTTAAAGGCAGGGTCCCAGAGTGAACAGATAAAAATACAGGACACCCAGTTAAAGGTGAATTTCAGATGAACAACAAATTCTTTTTTAGCATAAGTATATCCCAAATATGGCATGGAACATACTTATGCTAAAAAAAAAAAAAAAGATTGTTGTTTATCTGAAATTCCCACTTAACTGGGCAGCCTATATTTTATCCAGCAACCCTACCGAGGGGATGGATACCAGGCCTGGAGACGGCCATGGGCACTGGTCAACCCCCAGGCCCCTGTTCTTCCTGCTCCTGCCCTCCTCCTTACCCCTAAGCAAGCCACCTCACAGCTTCCCCACCCAGTTTCCTCATCTACATGAGTTTCTGTCTAATTGCAGCCCCCAGGCTGTGTCGGAATGGGGAGAGGAAACCTGAGGACAACTCGGGTTGTCATCCTGGGCGCCCTGGGGTCTTCAGTGATGACTGACCCTGAGTCACCTCCAGCCCGGGGTCGGCCAGCTGGGGATGGGGCCCTGGGGCTGCCTCCGCCAGGAGGCCTGGAGACGGCAATGTGGGGAGGGGAGGCAGAGACCCCGGGGGACGAGGGCAGGAGACGCACGGCTTGGAGGGAACAGAGGGTCAGAGATGGGGAGACAGAGAACCAGAACAACTTGCAAGCAGATTGGCAGAGATCAGGAAAGAGCTACAGAGGTGGCGAGGCGAAGATGCCGAGATGGGGGCACAGGGACCCTAGACCAGAGGCGGAGAGAAGACGTTCTGGGTCCTGGACCAAGGGACGGAGACGCACCAGCAAAGTGCTGACTGCCACTCATGGGTCTGGGGACAAGGACAGCGAGCCATCTGGGTGGTGCTGGGAGACCAAGGCTTGGGTCCTGGTGTGTGTTGGCTCAGGAGGTGAGGGAAAATCTGGAATCCCGGGCGGACAGGGTGATCCACCTGCCACCACCCCATAACCCATTCCCAGTGGGGTGACACCACCACCTTCTCTGCGGGTGACACCCCAATTTTCCAGGGCCTCCTACATTTTTGGGGTGACACCCGGGCTGGAAACCCCACCCGGCTCTAATGTTGCTTCCCTCACTGAGTCACTTCCAACCCTGCCAGGCCTGTTGGGGGCAGACTTTGGTGACTCAGGTCTCCAGGCCCCTCGCTCTTTTCACCCCTTGGGAGCCCAAGCAGTCAAAGATCCCAGGACCCCTGCCTGCACACTCAAGGGCGCAGCCCAGCCTAACCCTAGGGTCTACACCCCCAGCCAGAATCTGAGCCCCTCTCCCTCCTCTGTTAGGGGCCCAGATGAAGGCCCCCAGCCTCTCCTCCCTCAGACCCCCTGCTCCCCCACAATCTGCTCTATTAGTTATCCCCCCCCCATCTCCACCCCTGTCCTGAGCCACACCCACCTCCTTCCAGAACCTCAGCTTCTGGGTTCCCAGCCTCCTCCCTTCCCAGTTTGAAGGTGGAGTGAGTTGTGTATATTTACTTTGGTTTCAGCATGAGTCACCCCCAAAACACACTCTCCCCCCATGTGCCTGGTGGTCCCGAATGGGAGGACAGTGCCCCCTCTTCCAGGGAAGCCGGAACCTCACTGAAGGGGACAGGGGAGGCCCTCACAGGGGAGCCCCCATTCCACTCTCCTGCACCCCCTATTCCTTCCTCCACTTCCTTACCCCTCCACTTTCCACTTCTGTGTCTCTTCTCTGAATCTGGCTCCTCTTTGCTGTTTCTCCCCAGATCTTTGTCCCTCTCTGTCTCAGCATCTCTCTCTCCAACTCTGTGTCTTCCTCTCTCCCTCTCTCTGAATCCCCTTCTCTCTCTCCCCTCTGGACCTCTCCCCTTTGGTCTCTGTGTCTTCCACTCCCTCCCCCTTTCTCTGTCCCCCCTCTCTTTGGGTCTCTGCACTGTGGCCGAGCTGCGCCCCTCACGCCTCCCCTCTGCCTTCTCTCTCCCAGCCTTCTGCCTCTCTGTCTGCCCCCCCTTCCATCTCCGCTCCCAGCTCTGCATCCCTGGCCCCCTCTCTGATTTCCTTGGCCCCACAAGAGCTGGAGGGGAAAAGGGGGGATGGGGTATGGAGAGCAAGGGAGGGGAAGTTCCTGTGGGGGGAAGAGGGTCAGCCAGACCGGCTGGGCTCCCTGGGCACCTCCGTCAGAGCCCCGCCCCGGACCGTGTGCCCGCCCCGATATAAGCAGCTGCTGGCCAGAGACAGAACTCAGTGCCCGGCTCACCCACACCTGTGTGTATCATCGCCATCGCTGTCCTGCAGGTAGGAGCATCTGCCCACAGCCCTCGGCTCTGTGCTCCCCCCACCCCGCTCCACTGACCTCTCTGTCTCCTTGCATATCTCTGACTGTCTCGGTGGACATTTCTGTCTTTCTCAGTGCCCACCGTGTCCACCTTCTCAACCTCAGTGGTGCTGGGTTGAATTTGGAAGTCTTGGGCCCCAGCACTGCCTCTACTAACCCCCTTGGCCTGGGCGATCGGGTGTGGGGCATTGCTCCTCACCTCTGAGCCTCAGCGCTCCATCTGCGAAATGGGCTTGCAGAGAAGCTAAGGCGCTGGGCAGGTGTGAGTGGTGCGGGAGGCATCTCCATGGGCACTGGCTCTGATCTCTCTCCCCCTGTCTCTGACTCTGCCTTCTCTGTCCCCTGCTCTCCGTCTGTCTCCGGCTCTACTTCTGGTATTAGGAAGGGGTCTGTCGGGCAGTGGTACAGAGATGGGCGAGTTTCTCGCCCCCACCCAATACATCCCTACTCCATGTTTCTGGCAGCTGGCAGGCTGACTTGGCCTCTTTCTCCCCAGTGCCCTTCCCCCTGAGAACCCAGCCCCCAGTGCCCCTGCTCCTTGCCCGCCCCCCCCCCATCCAGCAGTCCTTGGACTCAGCCACTGTCACCGTCGCCACCTCTGCCGTCCCCAACGCCGCCGCCACCTCCTCAGGGCCAGCGAGATGCAGTTTGAGATGCACGACAACGTGAAAGGCAAAGGTGGGATCACTGGATGGACCAGCAACCCTTCCAGTCCCTGGAACCTGCGGCTTCCCTCCCCTGAGCGCCCTGGCTTCGAAGACAGATGGCGCCTGATTGCACCCCAGAGGCCCCCAGAAATGCGGGAACCCAGCACCCCAGGCCCAGACGTAGAGGCGGCGGCGGCACGTCTTGGCCCCGCCCGGAAGTGGCACCCACCCTTCCCCAAACTTGCGGGAGCTCCCCACCCACCGCTCAACCAGATGCGCAGGAGGCAGTGGCGATGGGGACAGACTGGGGTGTCAGTGCCCAAACGCAGCCGAAAGGAAAGCGGGGGTGCAGTGGTGCCCCCTCCGTGGGCGGCCTGGCGGCCCCGCCCAGACTGCCCGGCAAAGGAAGGGGCGGCAGGGATGTGGGGTCCGGGAAGGGCTGTCGAGCTCCCCGCTGACCCTGGCCCACCACCTTCGCAGCCATGTCCTACCCAGTGACCAGTCAGCCCCAGTGCGCCAGCAGCTGCTACCAGACCCAGCTCAGCGACTGGCACACGGGTCTCACGGACTGCTGCAACGACATGCCCGTCTGTAAGTGCGGGCGGCTCCTTCGGGGGGCCGGGGCGCGGGCCCACGAACCCCGCGCCCCCTCCCTTCCTGACGCCCTGAATTCCCACGCTCTGACGCTCACCTGTTGCTCCCGCCCCCAACACTCCCTAGGATCCTGACCTCACCTCTTCCAACTTCCCCTGCGATCCTCAACCTCCCCTTTGCACTCTCCACTTTCCCCGTTGTGGCCCCGGCTCCCCCTCCAAACCCTACCGCCCAGCCCCTAAAACCACCCCCGCTGGGACCCTTCACTCCCCCCGGGACCCTTGGCCTGGGCGGCACGGACCACCCGCCTCGCCTCTCCCCGCCCTGGAGGCGGCCCGGGGCGCGCGGTGGGCCCCGCCCTGACTGCCCCGTGCCCGCCCCCAGGTCTGTGCGGCACTTTCGCCCCGCTGTGCCTCGCCTGCCGCATCTCCGACGACTTCGGGGAGTGCTGCTGCGCGCCCTACCTGCCCGGAGGCCTGCACTCCCTGCGCACCGGCATGCGGGAGCGCTACCACATCCAGGTGCGCGCGGGGCGCGGGGCCGGGGTGCGGACGGACCTCCTGGGACCCAAGGCGGGGCGCCTAACCTCTCCCTCTCCCACCCTCTAGGGCTCCGTCGGGCACGACTGGGCGGCCCTCACCTTTTGTCTGCCCTGCGCCCTCTGTCAGATGGCGCGGGAATTGAAGATCCGAGAGTAAAGAAGCTCCCCCCGCCGCCTCCTTTTCCACCTGTCCCGCCTGGTCCCCTCTGCCCCCTCTGTCCCCTCTGCCCCCTCCCCTCTCTCCCCCTCTGCCCCCTCTACCCCTCCGCCCTATCCCGCTACCAGAAATACACCCACAATAAAAACCTGAAAACCAACTCCGCCTACATTCTTTTTGTCCCAGGGAAGGAGACACCCAGGTGGAGAAGGAGGTTTGGTGAGGGGTGTGGGGACACAGGGAAGATGCCTAGGTATGGAAGGATGCCAGAGCCAGGTCCTTGAACCCAGCCTGCTACGTATGACGTGGGCAAGCCTCCTGCCTCGCTAAACCAGGGGGTCATTAACAAAGTGAAACCACTAAGCTCTTAAGCTGCCCAAATGAAGTCCTGCAGGGATCCTGAATAATAAGCAGAACCAGAAATAAGCAAATAAGCAAAAATAGAATAAGAAAAGATAAAATAAGAAATAAGCAAAACCAGAAAATGCCCCAAGAAAAAATATAGGAGAGCCCCTCCCCTACCCCTACTAAGTTAACACCTGTGGACTCTTGGCCTACACACAATCCTAACAGGGTTGGGGGGGGGGGCTTTGTCTCCAAAGCAGAGAACTGCCAGGTTTAAGGCTCCCTGGAGCTGAAACTAATCTAAGGGTCACCCAGTTCTCTTTATCGAAAAAGCAACTAGCAGATTAGAAAATCTGTTCTCAAAATTGGGCAGCCCTAGGATCCGATCTTGACCTTACTAGGCGTGTTATCTTAGTGAATTAATAAAGCCTCTCTGAGCCTGTTTCTTCCTCTGAGAATAATCCTTAATATGTCATATGGCTACTGTGTGAGCAAGAGATGGAACAGATGGAAAGACCAAAGAGTGAGCTTAATAAACTTGTTAATATTATTATGTATAATAATATTATATGATTCTAATATGTTATTTGTGTTATTTGCTGTTATTCTCTCTCTCTCTCCATCTGTGTACCCAACCGTAAGTGACATCTTCACTTGGAATATCTAATGGGCATCTCAAATTTAAAAACCTAACCCCAGGGGCACCTGGGGGGCTCAGTTGGTTAAGCATCTCTTTTTTTTTTTTTTAAGATTTTATTTATTTATTTCACAGAGGGAGAGAGATCACAAGGAGGCAGAGAGGCAGGCAGAGAGAGAGCGGGGGAAGCAGGCTCCCCGCTGAGCAGGGAGCCCGATGCGGGCCTCGATCCCAGAACCCTGAGATCATGACCTGAGCTGAAGGCAGAGGCTTTAACCCACTGAGCCACCCAGGCGCTCAAGCATCTGACTCTTGATTTTGGTTCAGGTCATGATCTCAGGTTCATGAGATCAAGCCCCGTGTCTGGTCCACGCTAGGCATGAAGCCTGCTCAAGATTTTCTTTCACCCTCTCCTTCCCCCACCCCACGAGTATGCTCTCTCAAAATAAAATAAAATAAAACCTAACTCCATATTCCCCACCCAAAACCTGCTCCTCCCAGACTCCCCCTCTCAGGGAATAGCAAACCCCATCTTTCCAGCTGCTCAGTCACTTTGTTATCCAATGTCTCAATCTGTCAACAAATTCTGTTGGTCCTACTTTCAGAACATACCCAGAACCTCTCTTCTCCCTTCTCTGCTACCCTCACCTTCTTCCAGCCACCCTCCTCTTCAGCCTAGACTACTGCAGTGGCTCCTCACTGGGCTCCCTGCCCTATCTCCACATCTTTAGTTTCCTCCCACAGAGAAGCCCTTTGAACACCTGAGTTAGGTCAGGGCCCTCCTGCGCTCTGAAACTTCTCATAGCTCCTCCTGCACAGAGTTCAAGCCAGAGCCCTCACTGTGGCCCAAGGACCTGCACCATTGGCTTCCTGCTTTCCCTGAGACCTTATCTCCTTATTCCCTCCGACTCCAACCATAGGAGTCTCTTGTTTCTCAAATGCCAGTTGTGTGCCACCTCAGGGCCTTTGCACTAGCTGTTCCCTCAACTTGGAATTCTCTTCCCTCAGATGTCCCTATGGCTCATTCCTTCTCTTCTGCCCACATGCCATCCTAAGAGAAAAGCCTTCCCTTCCACCTCATATTCCATAGCAAGTACCAACCCCCCTTCCCCTCCTTCATAGCCTTGTTTTTTTGGCCATATATCAACATACCACATCATTTACTTATTATCTGGCTCCCCATTGGCTTGTCAGCTCCATGAGGGCAGGGACCTTGTTCACTGCTGCGTCCCCCAGCACCTCAAACAGTGTGGAGCCCATTGCAGGTGGAGACGAGTGATCACAGGTGGGAGACATGGAGGCAGAGGAGGGACGTGATTTTAGAGGTGATCGGGGGAGGGTGCAATGGACAGTCGGGCAGGCTTGCATCAGAATCTGGGCTCACCTGTTAATCTGCTGAGTTCTTAGGCAAGGGACTTAGTTTCCAGATCTGCAAAGTGGGGGCACAAACCTGTACCTCCCAGCACTGATGTTGGGAAGAGTAAAAGACACACCAAGCACCCAGCACTCACTACCCAGAGTGCCATAGGCCCCCCCTTTCCTGAAGTCCTTAGGGCACTGATAGCCAGACACAACCCCCAAATCCAGACCTTCAGGCTCCCATGCTCAGGCTTTCTCTCACACTCCCTGAGCCTCTTGCATTCAGGCACGTGGGTAGCAGGACGAGGTGCCAGCTTACATGGGGGGGGGTAGGGAACAGGTACTATAGGGCATCCCTACAGGGGCAGCGGCACGGTTTGGACAGGAGCTGGAGAGGGCGGCTCTGCGTCCCAGGGAAAGGACCCAGTCACAGCACAAATGCTCTGCCCTGGAAGGCACAGTCCCTGGCAGGTGGCGGGGAAGGGTCCTTACCAAAGGTCTGATGGTAACGCAGACAAGTCTTGAGAACCATGTTAGCTCCTTCCTGGTGGTGCAGGATGACCGTGCCACTCGCCTGGGACCCTGCGAGGCAGCACGCCCTGCTTCTGGTGAGCTTCCCGCCTGGGAGACCGTGCCTCATCACCGACAGAAACGGGCCCTTTCCAACGCCTTCCCTAGCGCGCGCTCTGTGCTGGGACAGCTCTCAGCTAGATGGGCTAAGTAAGAACCTGCACGACGTCCCTTTCGCTTTCTCTGTGACCTTGTCTCCTCCTTATTCCCTTATTCCTGGGGCTTCCCTCCTCAGGGAGCGAGGGGGCCCGGTGGTCGGGCAAGCGGATTTGAGAGTCACATGGCAGCTGTCACTCAACAGCTACATGGTGTCTATGAACTTTTCTGTCTTCTCACCTGCAAAATGGGATCCCCCAGTTACCTCCCTCATACCGTTGTTGGGCTGGAACGTGGCCAAGTGAACCATCTAGCATGGGTCCTCAGCAAACACCAATTCACAGTCAAGTCGCGGAGGTGAGGCACCAACAGCTCATCAGGGCAGGACTCCTGTGTGTGCCAAGTCATCCCCGAAAATCCCTCCTGTTGCCCATAAATCTGAAAATACTATGATTTTCGTGGGCCACCCTAGAGACCCAAACACCCCCTCAGGGCACCTCACTGCCCCGTCTTCGTCTTCGGGGGCTAACCATCAGACGAAGCTGCCAGCCTGTGCCCCGGGGGCTGGCTGAGCGGGAAGGCATGGTGCTTACCTCTCCGCCAGACTCCCACGCCGCCCGAGGCCCAGAGAGGGCCCATTTCCATGCCCGCACCGCCTGTGCCACGCTCTTGCTTGCCCTGGGAGCCTGGCAGAGAGATGAAGGCTGCTGCGATGTTCCCGTTTGGGCCAGGAGAGCCTTTCCGGATTTGAGGGAGGAATCCATCATGTTGCGGCATCTTGGTCTGTTTGCCTCCACTCTTCTGTCAGAGACCGGAATAAAACCCAAGCCCAGGACCAAAGGACTCTGTTTTCCCTCCTGAGACAAACGGGTCTTCCTGTGACAGGGGTCTGAGGAAGGGCTAGAGGCCTTGGTGCCCGCACCTCCCCTAGGTCCGCCCTTTCTAGGCACAAGAGCTTCTGCAGGGGTACCTAGGAGAGGCAGGGTGGAGCCAGGCCCAGCCACGTGGCTCCGAGGGGCCACCACGGTAAGTACTCCGACTGGATTTGTCCACACTCAGGTGCTGTTCAGAGAAACAAGACACCCCATCTCCCGCATGCAGATGCCACGCAGACGTCGGCCTTCCCCACACTCTTTATTTGCTGCTTCACCCGCTCCTCCCTCTTTCAGCCTCTTAGACGGAGGCCCCCAGCAGAGAAGAGGTAGGGCCCAGCTCCTCAAGGTCCAAGCACACAGCTGGGGAATGGAGTCTTGCCAAAAAAAAAAAAAAAACGAG
>LNAC01000268.1:116652-133916 GCA_002007465.1 Ailurus styani
CCCCCCCCCGCCCTGCACTGGGTTCCTTTGCTGAAATATGCAGAGCAGTCTTTCTCCCTGGCTGGGCCAGACCGAATGATGCCTGAAGGGCATCGCAGAGCCTAAGACTCGACTTCCGATCCTCTCCACGAACCCCAGGCTGCCCCACTGTAATGGAGGAGCCCCGCCGCCTGCCCATAGCTTGGGCCACAAAGTCAAGGTCATCCTGGATCCCCTCCCCCTTCCCCCAACATTCACACACATCCTGCACCTGTCCCTGACCCACACCCCATCCCGTCACCATCCTAGTCAAGCCCACTGTCGTCTCTTGTCCCCTCCGACCCATTCTCTGCACCACAGCTGACGGGCCTCTTGAGCAGGCACGTGGGGTCCTGTCATCCTCCCTCATTCACCTGTCCCACAACTTCCCAGCGCCCTGGGAATAAAACACAAAACCCTACCTGGGGCCCTCATGGCCATGGGTGGCACCACCCCTACCTGTCTCCAACCCACCTCCTCTTTGCACTCGGTCTGGGTCACACTGGCCACCTCTCCAATCCCTCCAATAAAGCACGCTGGTTCCCACCTCTGGACCTTGTCCTTGCAGCTCCTGCCACCTGCGACCCGCTTCCCCGCGGCCGGTTCTCTCGGTCTTTAGGCCCAGCTTCTCCGAATGCCCTACAGACCCTACCCCGAAGTCTCTCACAGCCACATCCTGTGATCCCTCCTGGCACCTGTCCTTCACAGAAATGATCTCACTTGTGTGTGTATGCGCGCGTAAGGGCGCGCACGTGCACGTGCAAGCACTGATTGTCTCCCCCCACTAGAACCAAAGCCCTATGAGGTCAGGGAACTGGCCTGTCTTGGTTTCTGCTCTGCCCAGTGCCTTCAACAGTATAGAGTAAGTATTCAATAAATAATTGTTGAATGCAGAACATCAAATGCCCTGTCTGGGGAGCCCCAGGGGAAGGGAGCTGGAGGTCTTTGAGGACACAGTGTCCAGGGGCCCCCAGGCAGAGGAACCCCGAGTCTGGGGCGGCATCTTCAGGGCACCCAGCGGCCACAGCTGAGGACCTCACCGTGGGTCAGAGGGACATGCTGGTGAGATTGTCCTGGCTCAGCAGTCCTTTCCGGCCTGTGCCAGCCCCGTGTCCACTGCCCCCGGCGCCCCCGCCACCCCCACAGTATTCGTGCAGCCGGTGTCGCAGCGTGACGAGGGCTGAGCCCAGGCAGGCACCATTGGGCGCATGGGGTCCCCCAGGCAGCTGGAGCAGCAGTGTGGCCACACCGGCCATGCCGTCTTCGGTGGGCTCGAGGGTGATGGGCCCAGCTCGCAGGCCGGCGGTTGTGGCAGGGATGGCTGGAGGGCAGCAGCCCCCTCCCACGGGTCCCCAGGGCCCACCAGCCCCAGTCAGGAGCAGGGGTGTCAAGAAGGGTTCGGAACGGCGGAAGGTGGGCGGCGGGAGCCCGGCCGGCTTCCAGGCAGGGGCCGGGGCAGTGGGGTCGGGCGGGAAGCAGACGGTGACCTTGGCGAAAGGGCGGCTGGCCATCTTGGTCATCTCTTGCAGATGTCGGCGCTGTTCCTGCCGCTGGTCCAGGGCCTGTTTGGCCTTCCAGAGGAGCACACAGAGTGACAGGAAGAGGAAGAAGCAGGAGAAGAAGACGGAGAAGAAGACAAACAGATCGATGTGGGCCTGGTCCTGCCGGAAGAAGAGCAGGCCCTGCGAGTCAGCCGAGCCATTGGCGCCAGGCCCGCTCGGGTCCCCCACGCCCAGCAGGAGCAGGTAGAAGCGGCTGGACTTGAGAGCGTGGTGCTCATGCGGGTAGGTGATAACTAGCCGGTCCCGCACGCCGCGAACCACGAGCACCGCTGATGGCTCTGTCACGGTCACATAGGTGATCAGGCCCCGTGGCCACACTTCCCGTACCCGTGGCTCAGCCGGGGCGCCTGAACCACTCCCAGCCCCTGGTCCCCCTGGGTCCCCGGCCCCCCGGGATCCGCCGTCAGCAGGGGGTGGGGGAGGCGGTGGGGGTGGAGGTGGCTGGATATGCACGGTGTGGACGCCTGTGTCGGGGGCCACGCGGACCACGAAGGTGTCGTAGGAGGTGGAGACATAGAGATCCACGGCACCGAAGGTCACATCCAGCGTCAGGCGGATGTCCACATTGGTAAACTTGGGCTGCACGCCGAAGAGGACGGTGCGGCCAGGGCCCAGAGCCCGGCGCTTAGGTTCATGGAAGCAGTTGGTCTGGGATGTGGGGTCGAGGCAGCACTCCTGCTCCACGGAGATGAGACGGTAGCATTGCTGGCCGCCCAGCGGGCTCCCGTGGAATGACTCCCGGCACTTGGCGCACTGCGGGCAAGGGGGGTGGATGGGACGGCGATGAGGGCTGAGCTCAGCGCCTGACCACGCTCCAAGTCCTGACGTTCTATATCGACTGGGAGCAGCTTCCTTGTGACTGTCCCTTCCCCGGGGCCTCCCTGACACAGTGTGGAGGCCACCAGGACCCTAGGCTCCAGCACTGCTGTCCTTGCTGTCAGCTCCAGTGACCACAGCACCCTGATGTAGAGGCCTCTAAACTCTCAGGAGCAGCAACAAAGGGCCCTGTTGAACCTGCCTCTACTCCTCACTACCTGTGTGGCCTCAGACTAGTGACTTAACCTCACTGAACTTGAGATCCTTCCTCTGAACCCAGGCAGTAAACAGTGCTCACACATGGGACCGCAGAAGCCCCAGGCACAGCACAGCATGGGCTGGCCTCACCTGCCAGCCTGAAGTACATCCCACCTCAGGGCCTTTGCACTGGCTGATCGTCTTGCCTGGATTACTATCTACTCGCCCACAACCCTCACGGCTGCTTGTCTGGTATCCCGACTTCTATCAGGTCTTTTCTCAAATGTCACCTTCTCACCAAGGCCTTCTCTGGGTCATCGTATCTTCCATTCCCACTCCACAACACCAGCCCTTTCTCCTTATTGCTCATCACTAGCATACCCTGCCTTTGACTTACTCGTTCATTTGTTGCTGGACTCTTCCATGGGAATGTAACTTTCCCAAGGACAGAAGGCCTGCCCATTTTGGTCCCTACTGCATTATCCCATGCCTCCCATGCAGCCCGGCACATAGCAGGTGCTCAGTAAGTGTATGCTGCATGAATGAGTGGACCTCTTGGGTTGTGGAGCCCTTCGCCTGGTACTCGCTTCTCCGGCCGTACCTGGTACTTGTAGCAGTCCCGACGGTCGCTGGGGGAGCTGCCCTGGCACGTGCCCGTCTCCGTATTGTTCTGACACGGGCAGCCCGTCCCGTCCTGCTCATTACATGTATCTGCATGGCCATTACACTGGCATCTGAGGAAGGGGGAGAAGAAGACGGGGGTCACAGGCTCCCCTGGCCAACAGGGCTCCAGTTGGACGCTGCAGAGGTGAACTTGAATCCAAGCTCCAGGCCAGAAGAGGAAACTGAAGTTGCCAGGGGGTCAAGCCCTTTGGCCAAGGCCATGGAGCCAGTCAGAGCCAAGATCAGGATTTAAAGCCAGGTCGGAATGACTCCAGAGTCTACTGAGCGTTTGGAAGAAGGGCTGGGGTGGGAGGCCTCCCCAAGTCCTCGCCCCTCAGCAGCTCTCTCTCTGCCCCCCAGTGTCCACGGGGGATGCTCTGTAGCCTGCATGTCAGCAACAGCCTCTGAGCAAAGGGGTCTCCCACCTGAGTCTGACTCAGGGCCCCCAACTTGGCCTCAGCCCGGCCTCCCTAGGGACACTATCCATTTCTGCCTGAGGGCAGAGAACTGGGGAAGGGAGTGTGGCTCCCAGAGCTTTCCCCGTGGGCAGGGCAAGGGTCCCCGGCGCCCCTCCTTCTCACTTGGTGCACTTCCCATCCAGGAGGAAGTAGCCATGCAGGCAGCTCTCGCATTTGTCCCCGTAGCTGTTATTCTGACAGTTCACGCACACAGCCTCGTCTTCACTGGGCCCCTCAGTCACCCAGTTGTCAATCTGGCCAAGGAAAGACCGGGTGCTCGCACAGAGGCGTGGGCCAGCCCCCTCCTCCCCGAGACCCAGGAGTCCTGGACCATGGCCTCTTCTACCTCCTCTGGATCCAGTGAGTACTTCTCGGGCTCCCTCCTGGCCATTTCGAGCTCTTTCCTGGAGACGCAGACGTGGCTGTTGCCACGACAGAAGGCATGGCAGGGCCGGCAAGTCCCACCCCCGACAGCTGAACCCACGAACAGGGGGAGGCACTGCTCACAGTGGCTTCCCTGGAAACCAGGAACCCGGCGGTCAGAGCAGGAGGCGAATCGTGGGGTGGGACTGGGGAGTGGAGAAGGGGCCCTCTGGGAGCACCACAGGAGGGCGGCACGGGCTCAGGCTCTGGGTTCGGGCCATCCCCGCCGGGGTACAATGTAGCCCTCTGCCCTTGCGTGCACACTCCAGTGACTCGGGGTGTGGGGGAGGGGGTGGTGTTCATGCCCATCCAGCCAGAACTGTTGAGCTCAGAAAGCCCTTCCCAGCACCACCCTATGTCCTCCTCCACAGGCCCAGCCTCCCTAGTCCGGCACCGACTGCTATTCCGGGGCGGCCCCTCTCTGACACAAATTCAGATAGTGTCCCCAAGCTCTCCCCACGTCCTCCTGGGCCTGGCTCCGCAGGGCTCAGAGTGAGGCTCACGACTCCAGCATGCGGGCAGGAGGTCCCCCAGGGTCTGTCCCAGGGCGCACCCGAGGCCCCGGGCAGCCCACCTTGGTGTGGTTGCGGCAGAGCAGACAGTGGTCGCGGGCCCCCACGCCTGCGCACTCGCTGTGGCGGTTGCAGCGACACTCTGTGGAGCAGTTGCGGCCCACAAAGCCGAAGTGGCAGCGGCAATGGTCGGGCTCCACACACGAGCCGTTCACACAGCCCTGGGCACACACGGGGCGGCACAGCCCAGTCACGCTGCAGGGGCAGGGCGTGGAGGGTCAGGGCCGGGCCAGGGTCCTCAAGCCTCCAGCCAGCCCACCTCCCACTAGATGGTCCTCAGCTGGCGGCTCAGCCCTGGTCTGTTCCACGCTCGCCCTCTGTGGTCTAGCCTCCCTCTCCGTCAGGGGCTAGCCTGCCACCCTCTCTCTTCCCAGCGAGCCATGTTCAGCTCACCAACCCTGCCTCTCCACGCACTGGCCCTTCACTCCTTCCTGCATGAATCCCACGCCTCGCGTGCCCCTGCTCCCACGGTCGCCTGGCCGCCCGCCGCCTCACTTGTCCATGGTGTAGCCCGCCTTGCAGCTGCACTCATAGCCGTGCGGCCGGTCGTGGCAGTTCTGTGTCTCGTTGCAGTCATGGTGCCCGTTCGCACACTCGTCCTCAGGGGGGCAGGACAGGAAGGCCCAGGAGGCCCCAGGCCGCCCACATGTCAGCCCTGGTGCAGGGACACAGAGCTCCACCTGGGTGCCTCTGCAGCCCACCCCCTACCCCAGCCTCCCCGACCCTCGCTCCACCTCCAAGCCAACCCCCAGCACCCCCCAGGTTCTCTGTGCCAGACCCCAGCCCAGGGCCAGTCCCTCTCACCCCACCCCCTGGTGCAGCTCACCGTCACGGGGACCGCTGAGTCCACCCTCCAGGCAGCGGCCGCCCCCATCCTGGCCCCCCCAGGCACACCAGCCACAGTGGGGGCGCCGCAGGCACAGGGCACACTGGGTTGCCTGAGCACAGCCCAGGGAGCAGCTCTCGGGTCCGCGGAGCAGGCGGCCACAGCCTCCAGCCATACATCGCAGGGGTAGGTAGGAGGGGCTCAGACACTGTACAGGGGAGGGGAAATGAGAAAGGAGGTGGGCGGCGGGGCAAGAAAGGGGCAGAGAAAGAGAATCAAAGACATCCTGGGTATCTTCCCCGACCGCACCCCCTCCTCAGAGCTCTCGCCCCTCTCTGGCCACAGCTGATGGGCCAAAGTGGACACCAGCAGCGGTTAATCCCATTCTCCCTGTCAAGCATTTGTAACTGGGAGTCCACAAGGGGAGTCAGGCTGGCGGCACCCTTGAAACGGGAAGATTCTGGAGGTGAGGGCTAGGGGTGCTCTTTGGATGAGCCAATCACAGCAAATGAAGAGAACAGAGAGGCAGGAAAAGATCAGATGCAGAAGGAAGCACTGAGGAGGACCACACACCCCAAGCCAGCAGCAGGACGGGGAGCAGGGGAGGGGGCCAGGGGCAGCTTTCCAGGCTCCGTCTCCAGTCCCTTGTGAGGCCTGGCTGCACTCTGCACCCTGGGCTCTAACAGGTACCACTATGTTGGTGTGACTGGTGGTGTCGGTCTCCCCCCCTGGCTTAGCGCGCATGGCTGTTTCTCGCAACCAAAGGGAGGCGGCCACCCCAGGTAAAGACAGAAACCAGCGACAGGAGTGGGGTCGCAAACCACTGTCACATAGGAAAAACCTGGAGCTGGCGGCTGGGGCCACAGGGTCCTCCTGTGCTAAGCTGGGAAGCAGAGTCTGCGGTCAGGGGCTGCCCAGCAGCTCATACTCCGTCACTTAGCATGTCCTGGGACCCAGGCAAGAGTCAGGGTCGGACTCTTGGGAACTTACCACAGGGCGTCAGGGCATTTTATTCACTGTTCGGGCCTTATGTATAAGAAGATAGGGATTAGTACAGGCTGTCTGACAGCACTCAGCAACCACGCGATCCTGAAATAGACACCCTGGCCGCTGTGGCTGGAGCTCTGAGCCCACGGATGCTGACGGCCAGCAGTGAGCTGAGCTTGGCCCAACTGCCAGAGCTAGGCTTCCAGATCTAAATTTAGTGCACCCCTCCGCAGATGGTGGGGCGATCTGGAGGGGGCGAGGGGTCGGAGAGCAAGTCCCCAGTCTGCACGGCGCTTTTGCTGTGACCTCCCCAGCGGCCAGAGGTGAGGCTGCCCAGCACCGTGAATCGCATCCCCGCGCTCTTGGAAGAGATGCAGGGACATAAGTGCCGGGAATGGGATTCTAGCTTCTCTTGACAGGTGCCTGCAACCTAGCAAAGTGCCTGGCAGGGGAAGGGGCTCGATCAAGAACTTGGTGAAGAGAAGCCAGGGAAGGGAGCACTCTGTTGCCCGTCCCAGGCTCTGAAGCCAAAATCATTCAAAAGAACGACGCCTGGGGGGTTAAAATAACAGCGGCCCTCCAGCCAACTCCTAACGGGGCTGGTCTGCACATCTGTTCTGTCCGATCTGTGCCGTCAAGGCTGTGAGAAGCCCGAGCCAACACTCCAGAGCCGGGAGACGGCAGAGAAGTCCAAAGCCTGAGCAGAAGTGCCCTCCCCTCCATCCCGCGTGTGGCACTGACACGGTGCTGGAGTCTCGCACCTCACCGAGGGGCTGGACCAGCAGCAAGTGCCTGCCAGGAGGCTCCCTGGCATCACCTTCCAGGCCCGGGAGTGCCCACAGACGAATGACGGGCATCTCGATGCTATTTGGGGAGAACCTGTTTCACCACAAGGACCCCAGGCTTGGGGATGAGGCCTCAGTGGGTTAGCGACCCACGCTGCGGGGTCACACTGAGAACCCCCAGGGGTAACACTGCCTGCCCCGCCTTGGTGACCCGCTGGGTGTGTCCCACTGAGTGAAAGCTGGAAATCCTCCGACTGGGCAGAACTTGGGGGCATGACCAAGTTTTCACCCAGAAGCTGGCATGGCCCCAGGCTCCAAAGACACTCACCCATCTGATTTCTACCACCCGCCCACGGGATGGTGTGGCAGGTAACCCAAGAATACATCCTACAGGTATCCGGGTCTTTCCTGAGGGTTGGAATGCCTTTCGTTATTCGTAAGAAGCTGACTTCACACCTGAGTTTACGCTAAAGAGGGGATGTAGGGAGGGTGTCACCAGAAAGACCAAGGGGCTAGAAGGCTGGCACTTGCAGCCCCCCACCAACTGGGATGGGGGTGGAGCTGGGGTGTATAAACACTCTGGAAGGAGGAGATTCGGAAAGCTCCCCTGCGCCAAGCATGGTGTGCCCTGAGGGGCTGCGGGAGCTCTGCATTCACCCCTTACCCTGCCCGATCGTCTCCTCCACCTGGCTCTGCCCAGGCTGTGGCCTCTATAGTAAACTGGGATTCATGAGTAGTTGTTTCTCCGAGCTCTGTGAGCCATTGTAGCGAATGATCAGACCTGCAGTGCGGCTGGTAGGACCCCTGATTTACAGCTCGTTGGTCGGAAGCACGGGTGGTCTGGAGTGGTGACCAGCCGCCGAAATGGGGCCAGGCCTGTGGGACTTGAACTTTGTAGGATCTGGCTCTAGCTCTAGGTGGGCGGTGTCAGGAGTGAATGGGGATGTCAGACACCCAGATGGTGTCCAGACAGTCGGAGAACAGGTTGTTGGTGTTGGGTCTATTGTTATCGGTCCTGTTTTACCAAAGATTCATGCAGGCGCGTGCTGGGGGACGGCGCGTGGTCACACGTGGCCGGGGTGCTCCACGGGAAGGAGGAATGAGAAGCGGACATCCCTGGGCCGCAGAGACCCAGAGCTCCCGCCCGACAATGCTGCTTCTGGCTGTGACGGCAGGAGGTGAATCTTTCTTATCTCCCCCTGGGGTGGGGCTGGGGGTCGAAGGGCTTGTGGCTGCCACTGGGGGTGGCCAAACTGTGCTGTGCAGAGGCATCTCTGGAACGGACTCCATGGAGAAGCAAGAGCTGGATACCAACAGGCGGACTGTCACTGGCGCCAGCCGGTGCCGGCTCAGACCACGCCCACGGAGAGTGAACCCGCAGATGAACCCTGGGCTCCTGCCCCTCCCTGGCCACGGTTCACTGGGCCAAGGCTGCACATCTAACCGGCGAGCTGAGTCAAAGCCTGCCCTCCGAATGTGAGTTAACCGAAAAACACAGATGACTGCAGTCTCTGGAATCAGAAAGTCACACTGACCAAAGGCCACGTGCCCGGATGATCAAGGCAGGAGAAAGCGGCCGATGGAGAACAGCGGAGATTAGAGACCCGGTGGCCCCAGAAGGAAGGAGTCACAGGACTTCCTACCCCAATTCCGTATAATAAAACTGAGGAGGTCTCTGTTTCTTACAACCAGAAGTTTCAAAAGCAGGGAAAGGGACAGAGAAGGCAAGTGCAGAGGTTGGGGAGGGAGAGGCGAGATGGCATTAGTAGTCACGGGAATGATGGGGGGACTGGCTGTGGGGTCCAGAAGGAGGCAGTGTCCGAGCAGACAGGACAGGGAGACTCGAGATGCCAGGAAAGGAGGAGGTGCTGGTGGGAGAGGAGAGGCAAGGAAGGAGGACAGAGGAAGCACCACCGAGGGACCAGGGACCGCAGCCAGGAAAACGGAGGGGGAAGCAGGGCAGAGGCGCGGGGGTGGCGCAGGGAAGGGTACCTGCTGCAGGCTGCTGCTCCAGACGCAGTGCTGCCAGCCCCCGTCCGCACCCTTGGAGTCCAGGCAGGAGGTGCAGTTGGGCAGGAGGTGACAGGGGGTGGGGCAGGGGAGCGGGGGTGACGATTCCACCGGCATTGGGGACACGTTCAGCAGAGAGTGGCTGAAGCACGTCCAGTCGTAGGTGGGCTGCACTGAGAGGATGCGGCGGGTCTCCCCTGGGGTCGAGGGCACAGGAGTCAGAGCCTGGTTCAGGCCGCCCGCCCCTCCCCCGGGCTCTGCCCTTCCTCAGCACCGCGGGGGGGCCCACCCCGTGTCCAGGCCCCCAGGCTGTCCGTCTGGGGAGTGAGCTGGCCTCTGGCCTCACCTGTCCTCTTGAACTGCCTCGTCCACATGCACTTGCCCTCTCGGGTGCACTGCTCACAGTCGGCCGCCCCGCACACGGCCTCCGAGCAGTTCCCCGCCCAGAACACCTCTCGCTGGTTGATCCGACAGTCATTCTCCGAGGTGCAGGACCCGTTCCGGCCGATGCAGGCGCCCTCAGGGCAGTTGGTACACCACTTACAGCGGGGGGTGGATGCCTGGGGGGGGCAACATGGGGTCAGTGGGGTCCTCGGGGTCCCTGGCACCCCTCCTGACCCGGTTCTTCCTACCCAATTCCAAGTGAAATTCCTGAGACTCCCCCACCCCTTTCACCTCTCCATCTCCAGGCTGCAGGGTCCGGGGATGGCGGGCCAGGCACTCACTGCAGGTCCGGAGACGTCGACATTCCTCAGGGGAGCGAGGCATAGGGGAGCATGGGGGGCCTCCGCAGCCCAGCCTGGGGAGGCATGAGGCCTGGCTAAGCACACTCAGCCAGACCCCATCCCTCCTCCACCCACCCTTGCCTCTTCCGGATGCCTCCTGGACATCGTCCCATGGGGCCCCCCATGTGCATCCTGGACTGGTCTCAGCCCAGGCCTCCCCAACCTGTTCTCTCGCACCCCACTTGACCATGGTCTTGCGTCCCCCTGCCACTCCAGCAAGAGATACTGGACTATATCCCACACTCCCCTATCCCTCCAGCCACCAAGGCGCCCCCCACTTGCCACCCCTGCAGCCCGTTGCCCAGTTCAGGCCTCTTCTCCAGCCTCCTCCTCCTCCTCTCTGGCCTCATCCCAGGTCTCCCCCGACAGCCTCCCCTCACCACTGGCTCCTTCCCAACAGCCCGGAGGCTTTCTGCCCAGGCCTGCCCCTGCCTTCCCCTGCTCAAACCTTTCCTGGCTCCCCATCACCCACAGTGGAGGTTCACAATCCCTCACCCCAAATCCCTGAAGGCACACATCTCAGAACTTTCCAGATTTTAGAAAAGCTGTGGGTGTACCATTACATAACTCTCCTAGTGGAATCTGGGGGAGCACCCCATAAATCAAAGCTTTTAATAATTCAGTAGCAAACACAGGGACACATTTCATGGGATAAGCCAAGACCATGAGCGGCCTCATACCAGTTCAGGAAAACCATGTAGCCAAGAGTTAATGCTGAAGGTCAGCCCCTTCAGCTTCCCGAACAACAGAAGCCCAGTGCCACAGCCAGGCAGTGGGAGCCCTTTCTGAGCTGCCCCTACCCACTGCTCCGGTCTCATGTTTCCCCAGCACAGACAGAGGTCCCTAAAATACACCGGGCACAGCCCCGCTTCTGAACCTTCGCTGGTCTCAACTCTAGGGGTCACTCGGGAGCCAGTCTGGACCCAGCTCCTCCAGGAAACATTCTCGGATGACACCCCAGCCCACAAGCAGGGCTTCTCACTCAAGGGTCCCCCAATCCGACCCTGCCTGTGATATGGCTGTCCATTCTCCCACGTGAGCTGGTGTCCTGCCCAGATAGTACCCTCCTGAGCCCCCCACAGCCCCAAGCCTGGCCTAGCACAGAACCCCCTTCGGAGGGCACCGGTACCACCCACCCATGTGCTATTCAGTCAGCATGGTTACCTATGGGCCTGGTCCCCGGACAAGCAGGCCCCATGGCACCAGGTGCAGGCCCCAGACTGGTTACAAGCTTCAGGTGAGGGCAGCAGGCGGCAGGGGTCAGGCGGCAAGGTCAGGGCCAGCAGGCGGCCCAAGGCCACACCCCCGAAGCCCCCTGAGAGGTACAGGCGGTCCCCTACTGCCGCCACAGCATGGGCCACAGACTCCTCCATCGGGGCCCCCACAGAGGCTGGGCCTGGGGAAAGACAGAACATTCAAAGAGAGACTCAGGGAAGAGAGCCCCATGAAGAGGCCGGTCAGAGGGGGACACCAAGTGGAGCAACAGGCTAAGGATGGCAGAGACGGACAGACAGAGAAGGTACGTTAAGGCCAGACAGGGCAAGAGAACACAGATGGCAAGACAAGAGAGACTGAGAGACAAACAGGAAAAGGAAGCGGAAAGAATGGAATAAGGAAAGGGACTGAGCTTTTGGAACCAGACGGAGGTGGTGGTCACACACGTGGGGAAAGCGCTAGATGCCACTGCATCGTTAATTTCACAACCGCTGGTTTTCTTATGTGAATTTCGCCTCAAGTTTGTAAAATCCTCCAGAAAAGGGAATGCCTGGGTGGCTCAGTCGGTTAAGCATCTGCCATCAGGTCAGGTCATGATCCCAAGGTCCTGGGTTTGAGCCCCACATCAGGCTCCATGCTCAGTGGGGATCCTGCTTCTCCCTCTCCCCCTGGTGCTCCCCCTGCTTGTGCTCTCTTTCTCTTTCTCTCTCAAAAAAATAAATAAAATATTTTTTAAAAGTTAAAAAATTTGGGCGCCTGGGTGGCTCAGTGGGTTAAAGCCGCTGCCTTCGGCTCAGGTCATGATCCCAGGGTCCTGGGATCGAGGCCCACATCGGGCTCTCTGCTCAGCAGGGAGCCTGCTTCCTCCTCTCTCCTCTCTCTCTGCCTGCCTCTCTGCCGACTTGTAATCTCTCTCTGTGTCAAATGAATAAATAAAATCTTTAAAAAAAAAAAAAAAAGTTAAAAAATTTTGGGGCGCCTGGGTGGCTCAGTTGGTTAAGCGACTGACTGCTCTCAGCTCAGGTCATGATCCCGGAGTCCCAGGATCGAGTCCTGCATCAGGCTCCCAGCTCCATGGGGAGTCTGCTTCTCATTCTGACCTTCTCCCCTCTCATGCTCTCTCCTACTGGTTCTCTCTCTTAAACAAATAAATAAATAAAATCTTAAAAAAGGGGGGGGGAAGAAAAAAGAAAAAATTTAAAAATTAAAAAAAATCTTCCAGGGGGAAAAAAGAGAAAGAAAGTTGCAAAGTAGTAAACAAGATAGATTAAGGGCAAAAGGGAGTTAGAGACAGAGAGTCGGGGAGAAAAGCAAAAGGAAAAGGCCCAGAGGCATACACAGTCACACTGGAAACTGAAACAGAAAGACAAGGTCCAAGCCCCTTTCTAGCCTCTCAACAACAGACCCATATCATATAATAGGGGTGTCTCCAGAAAGTGGGATCATGGGATTTTTTCCTTTTTATTTCACCAATTATATACTATGAATATTATTACTTTTTTTTAAGATTTTATTTATTTATCTGACAGAGAGAGAGCACAAGCAGGGGGAGTGGGAGGGAGAGAAGCAGACTCCCCACTGAGCAGGGAGCCCGATGCGGGGCTCGATCCCAGGACCTTGAGATCATGACCTGAGCTGAAGGCAGACGCTTAACCGACTGAGCCACCCAGGTGCCCGATATTACCTTTATAATCAAAACAAAAAAATTAACTTTCCAAGAAAAGAAAAAGACAGCGGGCATCTCCATGGGTGTTTAGGTAACAGAGGGGAAAGCGGCTCTGCCAGGGGTCTGAAAAGGCCCGAGGGACTCCGAATGAGTGGGCATCCCAGGACAGGGCCGGGGCTCCTGGAGGATGTCCCCGGGGCCCCCTGGGGGAGCACTGGACTTACGGGTCAGGTCGGGAAGAAGCCAGGCGTTGCAGTTGACCTGGTAGAGCAGAACGTCGCTGCTGAACTCATCGGGGTCCGAGCGCCCCCCAAGGACCACCATGGTGTCCCCCAGTAGGGCTGAGGCGTGGAACAGCCGGGGGCGGGGCTGTTGGGGAGACACCCACAGGATAGCCTGTCAGAACCCACATTCCTCCGCTCACCTCTCAGCCCACTCGCCACTCTGCACCCTCCCACACCTCAGCCCCCACCAGCCCTCCCCAACCCCCACCTCCCTCAAATCTCAGCTCCTTCCTCCAGGAGACCTTCCTCAATCTTCAGAGCAGCCCGGGGGGCCAGCTCCCTTCCCCGAACTCCCAGAACCCCCATGCCCTGTGCTGTTCCCCCAGGAACCTGCCCCAGGCTGCCTGAGATGAATCCCACATTTCTCATGTGACCCTGCCAGCTGGGCTGGGGGCATTCACAGGGGTGAGGCTCGGGCCTCCCTTACAGTCCAGTCCCCAAAAGGGCCTGGAAATATGTTCGCAGATGGAAAACCGAATCGTCTCTAACCAGCACATCAGAGCCCATGTACTCACACCCGCTATCTCCTTTGGCCTTGAAGGCAGGAGGCACAAGGAGCCTCAGTCCCTGGTTTTACAGAAGGGGAGGCTGGGAAGTGGAGGGTCACACCAAGAGTGGGGCAGAGCTGGGGCAGAACCCAGACCTCTGACCTCCTGCTCTAGGATGCTTCCCTTCAAGCAAGTGATGGAAGGGGGGATGGGTGGGGGGCCACAGTTGAGTCTAGGGGACTGGAAAGGAGGACACTAGGAGTCCAGGGTTGAGCCAGCCCCTGGGGCACTGGGTAAGGGAGAGGCCCTCCTTCCTGCCCCCTGGATCTAGCTGTGTACACCGCTTTTCCTGACCTTTGCCCCCTGGGAAGGGGCCAGCAGGCTCCAGGTGCGGTCGGGACAGTGCAGGGAGTAGAGCTCAGGGGACGGGGCTGCCAGCTCCACGTGGAAGCGGAAACCCCCAAACACGTACAGGGAGTCAGTGGCCTCGTGGTAAACCGCAGAATGACCGTAGAGACCTGGGGGCACGGGTGAGCAGACGCTGGGGGGAGGGCGGGCGATTAGAAGCGCCCTCCCACCTTCCTGGGCTCCCCTCCTTGGACCACACCACGTAAGAGCTCTTGACAACCCTTCCCTCCCGCTTCGGCTGGAAAGGACCAGCATTTGCGATTCCAGGCAAGAGAAGAGGGGGAGATGGGGTGACTTGCATGTCCTGGGGGGACAATGAACAAAATATGGAGAAGGGGAATGCCTGAGGGGCAGGGATCTAGGACCTGGGAGAGGAGCACGGTGACCCACTGTCACTGGGCAGGAGGTGGGCCGCCTATCATGGGAAACTGAACTTCTCAAGAGCAGGTCTGAGAATCTCCGTGGGTGTGGGGGACAGATGGGGACATAACAAGGTCTAAGGGGCAGGGAGCACAGGGTACAGCAGTGGACAGAGAGCCTCCACAAAGCCCCCACATGGCCTGGCATCCAAGGTGCTGTCCCCACCTTGTCCCCTGCCCTACCCGTGGGGGGTGTCCCGCTCTGGGCTCCGGACACCCAGGTGCCAGTCACCAGCTGGTACTCGAACAGCTGCTGGTTGAAGCCATTTTCGGGGGAGTACCCGCCCACCAGGAGCAGAGACAGGCCCCGGCGGGCAGTGAGGGTGTGACCAGCCACTGCGGGCAGCTCCACAGTCTGGGGCACCTGAGGGATAAAGGGCAGAGGTCCCCAGGGAGTTGGAGGTTAGGGCTCACCTTCCAGGCAGAAACAAGACTCGGAACTCCCAACACTCCCCTTGAACCGATAAGGAGGTAGTGAGCTGCCCGGGGCCGGTCGGACCCCAAGCTTCCAACCTGCCATGGTCCCAGCAGGTGTGCAGCAGACCCCTTGCCATTTTCTGCCTGCTCGGTGTCACCGATGCGGGGAGGGGCCCTGGCTCTTCTGCTCTCCCTCTGGTCGTGGGGCGGACTGTACCCACCCCACAGTGCACGCATCCAGCTGAGCGGACAACACTATCCCATCCACTTGGCCACAGGCTGGCTCGGACTACAGTGTGACCCAGGATGGCCAACGAGAGAGAGTCAACTCTCAGACCCGCACTGGAGCCCCGGTGCAGGGGTGGGGGGTGGAGGGCTGGGGGAAGGGCTCACCTTCTCCTGCCGCCACTGCAGGGTGGTGAGGTTGAGCACCCAGAAGTCACGAGTGACACCCCCAGCTGTGAGTCCCCCCAGAAGGTACATGGCACCACGGCCAGAGGACACATAGGCAGCCGCATGGAAGGAGCGGGGTGAGGGGCCCGGGCCCCCATCCTCGGCTCCCGCCAGCATCTGTGTCCACCGCCGCTCACTTACTGAGTACCTGGCACCAAGGGGCAGAAAAGGAGGTTCACCATACAGTCACCCAGCACGACCTGGGGTGACCTTCCCCCCAGACTTATCCCCAAGTCCCCTAGGGTGCCCCTCCTTTGACGACCATCTTACATGCCCCCTGGGGTGGCAACCACCCAAATAAGTATCCCAGACCCGGAGGTAAGCCTCCTGTGACAAGTGTCCCAGCATCTTTTCGGTGTCCTTCACCTATAGAGATTTTTGTTGTTGTTAATATTTTCTCTCTTTATTTGAGAAAGAGTGCATGAGAGGGAGCGCGTGAGCACACACAGGGGGTTGGGCTGGAGGGAGAAGCAGACTCCCCAGTGAGCAGGGAGCCTGATGTGGGGCTCGATCCCAAGACCCTGGGATGATGACCTGAGTCCAAAGCAGACGCCCAACGGACTGAGCCACCCTGGAGCCCCTAGAGGGTATTTTTACACCAGTTTTTTTGTCTTTGTTTTTTATCCCCAAAGGGACTCTTATGTGACACACACTTCCCCATCTCCCGAGGTGACCTCCTCTCGTTCAGGCATCCCCCTGCACCCCCACCCCCCGGAGGCAGTCCTCACCGGTACAGGTTTCCCAGCAGCCCCTGGGGCAGGCCGAGGCCCCCAAACATCCACAAGGTGGCATCAGGTCCCTCCACCATCGTGTGGCCCAGGCGGTGTAGGAATCGGCTGGCAGTGTCCTGGGGGAAGAGGTGGGGCACACGTGGGGGTCAGGCTGGGAGCTGGGGCTGAGGGGTGGTCCCAGGGATGGAGGGAGGAGGAGAAGCATCCAGGAGGCGGGCTGTGCGGCACCTCCGTGCAGTGGCACCCACGACTCACGGCTGAGAGGCGGCTGTCCATGAGGGTCTCCCAGACCAGCTGCCCGCCGTCCAGCTTCGTCGCACAGTCGGAGCCCCCGAAGCCCTCGGCACAGATGCACACACCGAGGCTCTGGGGAACAGCGCAAGGGGGCTCAGGGGGAGCCGGCTCACCACGGCCGTCCCCTGTGGCTTGCCCGCACCTCTCCATACCTGGTTACAAGTCCCTGCCCCACTGTGGGCGTTACAGTTCTCAGGACACAGAGCCATGCGGCAGTGGGGGCCAGCCCAGCCCTGGGGACATCGGCAGAGTCCAGCACCCGCGGCTCCGTCCTGGGGCACGCACTCCTGGGGGACCGGGCAGCTCCCGGGGCCCCCCGACCCGCAGCGGGCAGAGCCCACTGAAGCGTTGAAGCCCCACGACGAGGAGCCGTTGGCCTCCCAGTGCAGCACCAGCAGCCCTGTGCGGGGAGAGGGGCCGGAGGCTTGTGGCTTACTGGGGCTGGGATGTGACTCTACCCCCAGGGCCCGGAGAAAACCCGCTGTCACCGCGCAGGGCAGCAAGGCACCCCTCATCATTTATGACCGGTGCGGAGCTTCAGTGTTCCCCCCGCACACTGCACACCCTCTCCCTCACCCAACCTGTCAAATTCTGATCCCGATCCCATCACCGGGAGGCTCAGCTCAAAACCCTGCACAGCTCCCCACAGGGAGGGCAAATAGATTAGCGGTGGGGGAGGGGACAGGAATTAGATAGAGGATATGTAAATAGGTCTTCATTAAAATGATGTGGAGGGGGGCGCCTGGGTGGCTCAGTGGGTTACACCCCCCCCACCCCACCCCCCCA
>LNAC01000268.1:167120-188327 GCA_002007465.1 Ailurus styani
CCGGCCAGCGCGCGCCCCCGATTAAAGGGGCCGCCGGGCGCCGCGCTCCCCGCCCCCTCCGCCGGCATGGCCTGGTCTGGCGCCTTCCCAATCGGTGTGAGAGAGGGCGCCCCTTTCCTAGCCTCTCCACCTGCCCCACCCTCAGTCCTCCCTTCTGGGAGTGTCTCTGACACTTCTGGCTCCCCGTGTCCTACCCCGAATTCCCACTCTCCCAAGCCGTGCCTCCTCCTCCAGACTGCCATCTTAGGATGACCCCCAACACATAGACCCCAACTCTGTCCTGACCTCCCCCGAATTTAGTCCTCACACTGTTCTTTGATGGCTCACCCCCACCCGCATGACAAGCATCCCCAGCTGTGTCCTCCCGAGATCCCATGGGCTCTGTGAAGTGCCCACAGAGACACAGAGGCGGGAGAGGGCAAACCACTTGTTCTGGGTCACAAAACACGGAGATGGCACAACCCTGGGCCACAACCACTATCCTCCGTTGCCTGACTCTGTCCAGTCACTGCTCACCAGAGTGTGAAACCTGCTCGCTGCCTCTCAGAAGAGGTGGTGTTGTGAGAAACCCAGAGAGGACTGAAATCAACTGCCTGGGTTCAAAACCCAGCATTGCCACTTTCTCATTAGACCTCAGCCAAGTCCTGTAATCTCCCAGTTCCGTACCCTACCAGCTGGTTCCAACCTTATGGTTTCCCAGTGGGCAACGAGGATCCCTGGAAAGGCTTTACAGAGTAGCATCCAAGTCCCTCGGCTTCCTTTTCCTGATCAGATTCCAACAAACATTTCTAGCTTCGTTCCTCCCCCTCCTCTGCAAAAAAAATGTGCCGCTCCTCAAAATATCATTTTACAAAACTTTCTAAGCCAGGGGCCAGGCAGGAAACATAAGGGCATGAAACACTCCGGTGTGAGAGAGCGTGAGCCCCGCGAACAGGCGGCCTCTGCTACTTGGCTTGAGCCAGTTGTTGCCAGAAGGGATAGTAGATCTACTGCCAGATCTTTCCTTTCTTTCTTCCTTTTTTTTTTTCCTTCCCAGAGAAGCCAGAAATGTGTTGGACTTTTTTGGTTTTGCTTTTGTTTTAAAGCAAACTGATTTGTAATAGTAGGCAATTAATTCAAAAATGTATCATGTATCTTGGGCCGAAGTAAAAAGTCTGTGGGGGGCAGAGTCAGGCCTCATCTGTCACTCCTTTTGTGATCCTCCAAACACAGCCCCTGTGCCTGCCGGACCAGGAGCCCATAAAGGGCAGGGCCTGGACATGACTCACTCTAGGTCCCAGGACAGCCTAGGAATAAGGACTATGTGCACATACTGTCCCATAGAATGGCATTCCTAGTATTGCCTGAAATGTTCTTTTCCTCCTCTACTTGTAAGTTTTTACTAATCTTAAAACGTGTAAAGGTCTGCGTCTGCTCACTTCTGAACAACTCCCTCATCACCAGGGCGAATCATCACTCCCTCCTTCCACTCCCGGCACATAGTTGGCTTCTCTGGGTGAATGCATGGAACTGACTAAAGCCCCAGGTTTCCCCAGCTCCCTGGCCCCTCAAACCTCGGGCAGATGACAAGTGATGGCATCTTCCCCTCCATCTTGGACCCAGAACTCAGAGCAAAGCAAAGCTGCTACCCTGGATCAGCTACTCACTGAAAATCAAGAGGACCATGTAGAAAGTACTTTATTGAGGTGATTAGGAATGCCCCCAGCCCAGCCTCAGCCCCCTCAGTATAGTCTCATGGGTGGAAAGGACCAGGCCTCTGGGCTGCTCTGGGTCACCACCCAGGAGAGGCTAGGCAGTGGGGCAGGGGGGCTGGGGCTCCAGTCCAGGGCAGAGGTTCCGGGCAACAAGGGTGATGATGGCTGAGGCAGGGGTTGTTGTGGCCCAACCCCCCAGGGCCGGGGAGGGGGCGGTGTGGCTACCAGCCAGATGCTTTTCAGCAGGTCAAAGGCTGTTGGGGGGCACCATGCTACCCCGGAGGATGGTGAAGGCAACAAGGGCAAGGGGGGTGGCCAGGGACCTTTTGGTGGTGCCAGGCTCACCCCGTGCACCATGGGAGTGCTAGAGGTGTGAGGCATGGCAAAGGTGAGCTCCTTTGTTCTCCGTTGCCTCCTCTGCCTCCCCTCCCCTGGGGCCTGCTCGGGGCTGCTGATCCAGAAGGGTGTCATCCTTTGGCTTTCAGGGCCTCCAGGCTTGGTCCCTAGCACAAAGGAAAAAAGCATGGGGAACAGCTGAGCTAGAGCAGACAGGGGAAAGGGAATACAGGAAGCAGGATATAGGCTCACCTGCTATGGGTGGCTGGCAGCCACGGAGCACCAGGGTGAGGTCAGGCACACAGCCATGGCAGGCCTGTAAGGTGCGCACGATGGCATCCCTGGCTTCTTGCACTAGGTTCCTCCTGGGGAAGGCCTGTGGCAGAATCAGTTGGCACTGCAGCTCCTCCAGCAGCTGTCCCAAGCCAGGGAGCTCTAGGGGACTGGGTGGGCCTGGGCCTGAGCCTCTAGGCACCTGGTTCTCCTTGCCTCTTGACTGCGGGGCCGGTTCTTGGGCCCGGATTGGGCTTGGGGAGGGTTTGGTGGGGAATGAAGGGGTGCCAGGCTCCAGGGACTCACAGCTAAGTAGCCGTGCCACGTCCAGGGATTTCACTTCGTGACTGAAGAGACCCCGGTGCTCCCGGCTCAGCCGGCCCTGGGTTATGACCACAAGCTTGGGAGCCGTAGGGGCCACAGAGGGATCCTGACTGGCCACAGGAGGGTCCTGACGGGTCAATGGCCGGCGACTGCCCATCAGGGCCTCGTTGCGCTCCCGCCTGGTCTTCCGACGGCGGACACGACCAGGTTTCTCAGGCCGCTGGAAAGGCTGGGGGGCTGGGCCCCGGGGGTCCATTGTGTCCTGGAAGAAAAAGGTAGGATGGTCATCGGTATGCAGGTAAGTCAGGGACTAAAAGTGAATGGCGAGAAGAGGAGATGGTTTGGGGTGAGGAGGAAATACTATTTACAGAGATGAGATGGGAGTAAGGTAGTGAGAAGGGAGCAACTGGCAGAGGCTGGTCAGGGAAGGAGTCAGAGGGGTCGGGGTCAAGCGAGTCATGGTGAACGGGAAGAGCCTTGGCTATGGATGTCAGGGAAACGAGGGGGTTACAGGGTGTCGGTATGTGAGGCAAAAGCTAAAAGATGGAGGATGGGGACGGGATCATGAGACCACAGGGATCTGGTGAACCAGAAAGGGACTGTGGACAGAGGAAAAATCCAGGGATATAGGAGGTATTGGAGAAGACAGAAAGAGATGGCAGAAGGAGAAAGGTAGAAGAGAGAAATAACAGAAAAAGAAGTTGGAGAGGCTGAGAAGACCTCAGGAAAGCAGAAAGGGCAACGGCGGAGCTACCAGGAACTGGGGCCTAGTCACGGGAGCAAGGTGCCCTAGGGTAGGAGACGAGGCAAGGGTGGGCAGTTGAGGTTAAGGAGGGGGATACGGTTGGTGGGGGCAGGGCGTGGAGCACCTCACCTTCTCCTGGACCAACGAACCCCGCTCGCCCACCCACCCCACGTGGCTGTGGGGTGCAGTGGCTTCTTTTCCGCGGTAACCCTAGCTCACGACGCAATGGGGTCTCTTGCGGGCCTCACGCTGGGCCTCGGGCACACGACGCGCATGCGCTCTGGCTTCCTGCTCCCAGGACTTCCGGCTCCCGTGAGGCACGAGGGGCAGAGTGCCGGTTATAGTCCCGCCCTTTCCAGCCTTACTTTCAGAAACCTCTCTCATTTGTCCTTACACACCTCCCACCCACCAATTGGCTGTGAGGCCCACTGGGGCCCGCCCCCTTCTTGAGTGCTGATTGGTTTAGATGTCTATTAGCGGACTTTCTCTCCTGAAAGTGCGATGAGGCGATGCACAAGCGGAGAAGGGGCCCCTGTGGGTGATCTCCATTTGCAGCTGTGCCCACGCAGTCACAGAATTCATCCCCAGTGTAGAGTCGTCATTCGGAACTTGGATCTGCAGTTAGACTGCTCAGGTTCAAATGCCCAAGGTGGCATATTTGAGTTGTGCGACCTTGGAAAACTGTGTAACTGCTGAGACCTTCAGCGTCCTACTTTGTAAAAAGGAGTTGGTAGTAGTGCCTCCTTCACGTGGCGGCTGTAAGTATGAAATGAGCCAACATACCTAACTTGAAACAGCGCTCGATTTGAATGAAACGAATGCCTCAAAGCTGTTTCTTGCTAAGCTTTGCTTCCAGAAGTGCTTCTCTACCTTTCCAAGTTATCTATCTACGCTTGTTCCCTCATACTTTTTTTTTTAATTGAGAGTAATTTTTCTTTTTCTTTTTTTTTTTAAGATTTTATTTATTCATTTGACACAGAGAGATTACAAGTAGGCAGAGGGGCAGGCAGAGAGAGAGGAGAGAGGAAGAAGCAGGCTCCCTGCTGAGCAGAGAGCCCGACGCGGGCCTCGATCCCAGGACCCTGGGATCATGACCTGAGCTGAAGGCAGCGGCTTTAACCCACTGAGCCACCCAGGCGCCCATACTTTTTTTTTTTAAAGATGTATTTCTCATGGGGCATCTGGGTGGCTCAGTTGGTTGAGCGTCTGCCTTCCGCTTAGGTCGTGATCCCAGGATCCTGGGATCGAGCCCTGCGCTGGGCTCCCTGCTCCGTGGAGAGCCTGCTTCTCCCTCTCCCTCTGCCCTCCCCCCAGCTAATGCTCTCAAATAAATTAATCTTTTTTTTAAAAAGTTGTATTTATCTCTTTGAGAGAGAGCAAGCTTGAACAAGGGGAGGGGCAGAGGAGAGGGAGAGAGAATACTCAAGCAGGTTCCCTGCTGACCGCAGAGTGGGATGCAGGGCTTGATCCCAGAACCCTGAGATCATGACCTGAACTGAAATTAAGTGTTGGCAGCTTAACTGAGCCACCCAGGTCCACACCCCGCCCCCCGCCCCCCAGCCTTTAAAATCAAGCTATGGCCAGAGTATTTCCCATGCCCTAATAAGCTGTTTACCATGTGTAATACTGCTTACCCAGTCTTCCTGATTTTTCAAAGCCTAACTCAAATACTACTAGGAATACTACCCCTCACCCTCAGACTCCTTCTCTTCCTCCTCCTCCTCTACTTCTCTTAATCACAACCTTGATCCTTCTCCCAGCTCTGTGTCCGATCTGTCTACCCCAACACGCTGGGACTAGGCCAGGATCTGACCCATTCATTTAATATTCATTCAAGTTCTTGCAAGCAGCCATATACTTGGTACTGTTAGTCAGGCCCTGTTCCAGGCTACAGGACAGAGGCAAAATATTAACATGATAAATAAGACTAGCTCAGTATCAACCTACCTAGAAAGAATCCATAGATGGGAAGGTCCCATCTGGGAGTAGAGCTATAGGAATATAATCAGGAAGTTTAGGAAGGTGTGAGACCCCCCAACCTGGCCCCTGGGAACAGAAAGAGCTGGGAAGACTTGAGATTAATATGGGAGGTTGGGGGGCGACCTTAGGTGGCCTTGGCTATGGATGTAGGTTTCAGAGCCCAGACACACCTGTGGGTTTAAGGAGGGGAAGGGAGGCCACGGATCTGCAATATGAGCTGGGCGGGAGGGGCGCCAGGCTGGACCTGGGCCTTGCAGCATCTCTAGTTTCCTTTCTCTTTCTGCAGCTTCTGCTGCCCTCTTTGCAGCACCTGTGATGTATGTAATGCAAAGATACGTAGTTTAGATTTTATGCCACAAAAACTGGTGCTTTTGAGGGGGGGGGCTGGAGTGGGGGCACGAGCAGACAGCCTCACTAAAGCCCTAGTGCTGCCTTAGCCTTACAAGCGAGGCTCTATTTTTCACATTTTGCCATCTTACTTTTTTCTCTCCACATCGGTAGAAAATGGGAGCGTCCCCTCCTAGCCAGGTGCGTACGAGCCACCCCCTTAAGGGATCCAGGAATGGACTCGTCCACTCACTCCCCTGTCCCCCACCACGTGAATGAAACACGCACAGAGCTGGTGATCTCTCACACACACACAGCTGGTGATATCTCTCTCTCTCTCTCTCTCTCTCTCTCTCTCTCTCGCACGCGCATACACAGCTGGTGATCCCTTCCGCACATTTCTCACCCTAGAGCAAATGGTTTCTCCCCCCAAGAAAAGACTCTAGACTCCCCCCCCACCCCCCCAACTCCCGGCCTTTCAGATAGTTCGCCCTTCCCCCTGACGCAGGTGGGGTTGCTTCTGCCTCCCCCAGGCGTGCTGGATGGTCTCGCCTCCCCGTCCCCAGGTGCCCCGGCGCGCTAGCGGCCGCCGCCCGAGACAGAGTGGCCCGGGCGGGAAGCGCTGGACGAGTCCACTGCGCGGCCGCCGCGGGGGAAGCATGGGCTCCCGATTCCACCTCCCCTTCTAAGTGAAGGTTTCCGCTCCTGCCGAGGAGGCGGCGCCCGGGATCGGCGGCCGTCCTCGCTGGAGTGCGGGCGTCGGGACCGTCCATTGTTGCCGGGAAGGGAGGGGTGGGCGTGGCGGAGCCAGCTCCTCGGCCAACTCTCCCGGGTCGGCCCTGCTCGCCCATCCCGCAGGAGCCGCGGCGCCGAGATGAGCGGAGAGGAGAACCCAGCCAGCAAGCCCACGCCGGTGCAGGACGTGCAGGGCGACGGACGCTGGATGTCCCTGGTGAGCGACCCGGCCCGCGATACTCAGGAGTCCGGGAGGGGCCTCGGGAGAGTAGCTGTTTGGCGCCGCTCTCTGTACGTGATTAGGAAACCGGGCGATCGGGGTGGTGCTGCCTAAGCAGAGCGGGGCGGGCCCATTAGCGCGCGTGCCACTGACTCCCCCTTGTATGTCCCCGAAGCACCATCGGTTCGTGGCCGACAGCAAAGATAAGGAACCCGAAGTCGTCTTCATCGGGGACTCCTTGGTGCAGCTAATGCACCAGTGCGAGGTGAGGCCCGTCCCCCTGCCCCACCCCGGCCTGTGCCCTCACTGGCACACCTGGATCAGAGCCCGGGCGGGACGGAGTATGAGGTACCCGAAATAACCTCAGGCAGCATCCCACACCCAAAATCTTGGTGTAAGGTGCAACATTGTACAGAGAAGGAACTGTGACCGGTCTTTGTCAAATTGAGGCTTTCTTGCAAGAAGATTGCCTGAGGTGAGGCTCTATTGTTTGCTTAAGGGAGTGCACAGCCCGAATGGATATCCACAAAGCCCAGTGTTTTCCCGAAGTGAAAGTCAACTGTAATAGCTCTCCACAAAGGGGGCTCAGTTATGTTCTCTTTTCACTAAATGAGGTCAAACCGTAATGGCTTTCATCAACTGTACGGACTAGTGGTTCAATGCAGGACTCAAGCTGAATGGGTTTCCATAAAGTGAGTCTTGCTTCTGTGAGGCTCTGCGAAAGGGAGACTAAACTAGGTTTGCAGCAGGTGAGGTTTTGACCAGACTGCTTCCATAAAGCAGGGCTGGCTCTTCCTTGCTGACATTTGGTGCACACTCAGACAGAGGGCAGTGGTCCCTGCTGCCGTGGCCCCTGTGCCCACACCACTTCTTGCCCACAGATCTGGCGGGAGCTCTTTTCTCCTCTGCACGCACTTAACTTTGGCATTGGCAGTGATAGCACACAACATGTGCTTTGGCGGCTGGAGAATGGGGAGCTGGAACACATCCGGCCCAAGGTGAGCAGAGCTTGGGTGGGCGGTGAAAGCACCCTAAGCCTCCCCCTTTACCTCTGCTTCCTGCCTCTCTTTCCACAGATTGTGGTGGTCTGGGTGGGCACCAACAACCATGGGCACACAGCAGAGCAAGTGACTGGTGGCATCAAGGCCATTGTGGAACTGGTGAACCAACGGCAGCCTCAGGCCCGGGTCGTGGTGCTGGTGAGAGGGGGGAGGTCAGGGAGGAGAGAATGGCAGTGACCCGGGACCCCCTCAGATGCCGCCGCAGCTGGTTCTGGGCAGCAGGGCGGCAGAGCAGTGACTTTCAGGCAGAAGCTCACATCGAAGCTTGCTACACACCCAGCAGCTTCAGTTAAGTCACGTTCAGGGACCGGTTAGCCTCTTTGGCTCAAGAGACCGCTGAAGGTTCTGGGGGTGTTGCCAGACCCAAAACAATTAGCCAGAAGTCGTCAGGCATTCCCAGGGCGAATCCAGGCTCCATCACCTCGGGCCGGAACCTTTCCTCCTCAGAAAGAGGGATGGAGCCTTTGCCACGCTGTTGATATTTTTAGATTGATAATTTGGAAAGGATACAAACACCCAGAAGGTTCTTGGTGAACTGGGGTCTCAGACACAGTATCGGGAATTAGCCTGTCAACCCCCCGCTTTTCTGTCCCTAGTGTTTCGCACAGCCGGGGACTCTGGGGTGAGGGTGAATGGTTTGGCCCAGAGCGCAGGATACCCAGATGCCGGTAGGATGTCTCCTCACAGCTCTTGGTGCCCTTCCTCAGGGCCTGCTTCCAAGGGGCCAGCACCCTAACCCACTTCGTGAGAAAAACCGACGAGTGAACGAGCTGGTCCGAGCAGCACTGGCTGGCCACCCACGGGCCCACTTTCTGGATGCCGACCCCGGCTTTGTGCACTCAGATGGTACCATAAGTCACCATGACATGTACGATTACCTGCATCTCAGCCGCTTGGGCTACACACCTGTCTGTCGGGCCCTACACTCCCTGCTTCTGCGTCTGCTGGCCCAAGACCAGGGCCAGGGGGCCCCCCTGCCAGAGGCCGCACCCTAAGCATCCTCCCTCCCCGACATTAAATTCTTGTTCCTCAGTCTCCCGTTTCTTGCTTTATGGGCCAGCCCTTCTGGGTCCCTTCACCTCAACCTCGACCTCTGCGACCCTGGAGCTCTGGAGGGTGTTGTGTTTCTGCCCGCAGCAGGCATCAGCCGATCCATCGAGGCACTGTGGTTCTCTCGGAGTCTGGCAGATTCTACTACCAGTAATGCTGAGCGCAGGCACCACCCATTGGTCACACACTAGGTGAAGCCGGTTTGCCCACACTACCCTATAGGGTCGAGGTTAAGTAAGAATTCTGGGAACATAGTAACCCAGCAGTCAAAGCCCAGCCAAAGCTGTCCTCCCCTCTTTGCACCAGATCTGCCCCTGGCTGGAACTTCTGGCGCTCTGGTCTTAGCTTAGATGCCACTTCCTATAGAAATCACTGTAAAGGTCCCCTTATAAGAAGACTCCTAGAGGGTCACTTCCTGACCCTCCCGTCCCAGGCAGCCCTCCCTTTACACGGGACATGGGTATTAGCCTCCCGGGAGGGGCACTGTCCGCAGGCTGGCCCTGAGGGGTGTAGCCCAGGAGAGGCTCCTGTGGGCCTGGCTGCAGTGCTGGCTCGGGCCATACGGGGGCAGCAGGAGTCACTGAGAGCAGCACTGTACCCTGCCCCGCACCACCCCACCCGGGCTCAGATCTCTCAGGTCCAGCTGCAGCTTCCTGGGTGAACTGCCCTCCTTGTAGCGCCTCATCTCACGCCTTCCCCAAACCCCCTCCTGTTGGATGGCTGTGTAAGAGGCAGAGTAGGCATAGTGACCCCCAAGCACTAGGGCTGGAGAGCGGCTGCTCCGTCCACAGTGAGTCCGGGTCTTCGGGCCACAGGGTCCCTCTGATGTCGGGAGGGGTGCATCCTGGTACTGCTCCCTGCAGTGAGGTGTGGGGGGGTGTGAAGCGAGTGTATAGCTCCTTGCCCACCTGGGGACAGGACCGGCCCAACCCACACCCCTTCTCCCTGTAGAGTGGGCAGCCACACAGGTGTGTTAAACAGCTTTAATTTCGGTCATTTCGGCTTCTCGGCACAGTAAGAAATATTGCACATGATCAACATGTTTTGTTCTGGGGATGGGGACAAGGGTAGGGGGAATCACCTTCTTAGAAAGTACAACCCAAGTTGGGAGGGCAGAGGGGGCGGGGAGAGAACCCTCCCCGTGCCTGTGGCAAAGTGCAGGAGCCCCCACCCCAAACTAACCTGAGTCCAGCCCCTCTGGGGAAAAAAGGGGTGCATGAACTCCCCCTACTCCACAGGCACCTCCCTGTGGCCCAAGGCCCACACTACCCTCCAGCTTGTAGCCCTCACATGAGCCATTTTGCATAAAGTACAAGTGAAAAGGTCTGAAGGTAACACACTCCAGGTTATATACAGGGGCTCGGTGGAGGGAGACTGTGCCCCTGCTTCCCCTCAGCTGCCCCCCATCACAGGGAGAAAGCTATGGGGGGAGGGGGGATAGACAAGAGGAGCAGGCCTCATTCCGTCCCAAACTAGAAAGGACGAAATGGCTTTATTGGGGAGGAGGGAACCATCCTGCCCCCGCCCACTCCTGCCACCTATACACTGTCCATGTCCTGAGGGGCGTACTGTGGGTCCTGCGATCTTCTCGGAGCCCTCACCTGCCTGTGGCAGCTGTGGAGGGGCCGGGGGGCGGGGGGGATGGCTGGGAGGGTCCCTCCCAGCCAGGCTGTCCGGGACCCGGCTCCGGAGGCGGAGGCAGTGGCGGGGCAGCCGGAGCTGTGCCAGAGTCCGAGCCAGGTGAGGTGGGGTCAGGGCCCCCAGCAGGGCTGGGAGTGGGGACAGGGGCAGCAGCAGTGCCAGCGGGGGGCGGTCCGGGGAGGGGGGCCTCGGCTCCAGGGGGCTGCTCCGTGGGAGTGGCCGCCTGCATGATCTTCTGGCGCACCTCGCGGATCTTCAACTGCAGACAGACCTTGGAGGGGAAGATGTCTGCGTAGCGGGCCTGGAAGGCTGCCGTGGCCTGGGCTGGAGAGAGGACAGTGGGGGGCGGGGAGGCCAGGGTGAGAGGGGCAGGCAGGTCCTCTCCAAGTGCCCCCCCAAGACGCAGAGCCACGCTCACCTGATGGGAAGAAGCCATGGTCCTGGAAGAGCTGCATGACCAGGGCCCGGCGCTGGTCCAGGGTGCGCCGCAGCGAGGAGTATGGCACCTTCTCGTATTCCAGCTCCCCGAGCACATCCTCGGCTTCCGTACCTGGGAGCGGTGCAGGCGGCACGGTCCCGGGGACTGCAGCAGCCAGACCCCCGCCCCCGCCCGAAGCATCCACCTGGCCCTCACCAAATTCTGTTCCACAGCAGAGTTCAGAGAGGGCACCCACCTCTGGACCCTATCAGACAACAGAACCCCCTCCCATGCCTGACCTGCCGTCCTTCCTCTCAGCGACACCCACGCCACCTCTCATCTGTAACCCCATTCCCAAGCCCCCACCCTCTTGCAGGTGCTGGGTCCCCCACTGCTCGGCCTGCCTCGGTGCCGGCACCTGTACGGTCGAAGGTGAAGATGTCCCCCTCGCACTTGGCACTCTTAGGGGTGTTGGGCTCTGAGCTGCAGCTGGAGCGTCTCCTCATCTTGCGCTTGGGCGAGGTGGGGTCCTCGGGGGCCGAGTCCAGGTCTGGTCCAACAGAAGCAGGCTCAGCGGACGCAGCCCCAGTCCGTCCCCTGCCTCCCCCAGGTGCCCCGCACTCGCCTACCGGTGGAGTTCTTCCTCTTCTTGCGGTAGGAGCCCAGGATGGCCCGGGGCGAGGTGGCCAGAGACTGCAGGGTGGGCGAAGGCAGCACCTCCTCAGGCCGGAACTCAGGCAGCTCAGCAAAGCGCTCCTCAAAATCCACCTCCGACAGGACCCTGCTGGAGAGCCGGCAGGGTCACCTCCCCTGTCCCGGCTGCAGCTGCCCCCTCTCCTGCCAGCCCCGCACGCGCTGCCACGGACCCCAGCCCATGCTCACTTGTCCACAGAGTCAAAGGTCTTCTTCAGGGGCGGGGGCCGCACCTTCACCTTCTTGCCGGTACCAGTGGCCTCCTTGCGCTCGGGGGTGTCCCCGGCTGCCCTCCCACTGCTGCCCTCGCTGCTGCTGTTGCCGCTGCCACCAGGGGCCGGGGCCGGAGCTGGCGCTGGGCTGGGAGGAGTAGGAGGCTCCCCACGGCTCTCCAGACCCAGCCCAGGGACTCGCCAGTCTGAAGACGAGCTGGGGAATTTGCCGGCCTGGGGTAGGGATGGCAGGGAGACGGAGGACACTGGGTTCAGACTCAGAGGTGCAAAACCCAGAACAAAGAGATGGATGCTAACTGACCAATGTGTAGAGTCTTGGAAAAAACCCAGTCACACAGACAAGCAAAACGTACAGAGGAGGCCCAGCCCCGCCCCACCCCACCCCATCCCACCCCCACCAAACAAGGACATGGGTCACACAGGTATGCAGGGAAGAGAAACGGAGCAGAAAAGCAGATGACAGACTGACACGCAGAGCGAGGCAGCAACGGGAGCCCCCAGGCCCTGCTGTGCACTCACCATGGTCTCAGGGCCCTTGGTACTTGTCCGCTCCTCAGCAGGTGGGGGAGGTGGGGGGCTGCTCCGGGCTGTGGGAGCCCAGGTCTCTGGGGGCGGTGGAGGGGCCGGTGTCGTAGGCTGCCCCTCAAGCTCAGACTCGGGGGTAGGGGGCTCCCGGGCTGGGCCAGGCTCCAAGGGCTGCCGGGCTGCAGGGCCTGACCGCCCAGGGGCACCTGCCTCAAAGGAACCCACGGGAATGCTGGCGATGGCCGCCTTCACTTTCTGGGGGGCCTTGGGGGTGGGCCGCTGGGCCTTGGGGGCCACTAAGCTGTAGGTCATGGAGCCTGCTGGTGGGGAGAAGAGCATTTGCTGAGCCAAGCCTGTCTGGAGCCCTCCTCCTGGGTCCCCCAACTCACCCCACCCTGGGCTGGCCCGACACCCACCTGCAGCATTAGGGAAAGGGCTGGTAGGGGCTGGCGTGGCAGTGGCAGGGGCCGGTGGGCCCTTGGGCAGGATGGTGGCAGCAGGTGGGGTGGTGCTAGTGGCCACAGTGTAGACCAGGCCTGGAGGAGCCTGGGATGGCTGGGCCAGGGGTGCTGAGGACGTGGGTGCAGGGCTGCCGGGGTAAAACGCAGTGATGACAGGACCTCCGGGGGCCGTGCAGGCGGGCGGCAGCTGGGGGCTGGGCACGGGCGACACGCCCACCTGGCCTGGAGCCAGCAGTGGAGCCTGGCCTGCAGGGATGGAGACAGAGGAGAGGCAGGGTCCCAGTTAGGGCCTGGGCCACCTCCGCACCACCCTGGGTCCCCAGCTCTGCCTGCCACACTGCCCCTCACCTGAAAGCAGGGGCTGCACAAAGGCGGGTCCGCTGGGCCCCAGCGAGGTGAAGCCTAGGGCTACCGAGCTCGTGGGCCCATACGAGGTGACTGTTCCAGCCTGGCTGGACGTAGGGCTGGTGCCCAGGGGCAAGGCATGCCCACCCGCCGACTGCACGTAGGTGATTCTGCCGCAAGGAGAGGAAGGGGGAGGAGTGAGGTGAGCTGCCCACCCCCGCCAGGCCCTGCTCTGGGCTGGCCTCCAGGTGAGGGCTCAGCTGCCATTACCTGGTGGAGGAGGGCAGCAGGACCTTCTGAGGCTGCGAGGTGGGTCCGGAGAGTGTGGCTGGGCTGAGTGGCGGCACCAGGCCGCTGGGTGTGCTCACGGGCACTGGAGTCAGCTGGATGATCTGTGGGCAAGGGCACCCACAGGCTGGGGTGAGCTGGGGACTCGGAGTGGGGCAGGGGCAGACCCAGACCTAGAAAAGTGGGTCTCAGCAAAGACAGGCAACAACACAAATTTTGGAATCAAGACAGAAGGGAACAAAGAAACAGCCAGGCATGTGAAACACAAAGGAACAAAGTGCAGACACTTAGAGCAGAAAGGAGATGCACACAGACATCGAAGTACACAGAAAGACACAGTCACGGTCCTAAAGACAGGGTTCCAGAGACACATGTGAGAAGGGAAAAAAGCACGAGAGACCAAAAGAAAGGGAGACACAGAAACCAACACCCAGAAGGGGAGGGGACTGGGAACACGTGGAGCCAGGATGCCCTTACCTTGCTGGGTGGCTGGGCCCCATTCTGCACAGGTACTGAGAAAGGCGGGCTCACCAGGGGCAGTGGCTGGCCAGCCCCTCCACCCCGCACGGACATGCTAGGAGCCGCCAGGGGCACCAGTACCTTCCCGGGTAGCAGCTGGGCTGAGCCACCCGGGGGCGGGGCCTGCACAGGAGACACCGACTGGGCTGCAAGCAGAGAGAGAAGTTGCCAGAGAGCCACACCGGCCTGGAGCCCCTCCCCTTCACCGCTCAGCCCAAGCCTCACCTTTGGGGGGCGGAGCAGAGGGTACGGACTGCAGGATGGGGATGCCAGGGGTGGGTGCGGTGGCCGCCAGAACTTTGCCGTTGGTGGAAGTGCCCGGCGGGAGGGTGAAACGGATGCTGGTGGTGGGTGCAGGGCCGCCGGGAGCTGCTGCCTTGGTCCCAGGGGCTGGTGCCGGGGCAGGCGCCACCTGAAGCTGCTGGGGCAGCGTGGGCAGGATGTACTGCACCTGGGTGATTCCCCCAGCCTTGCCCAAGGCACCCGGCTGCAAGATGCCCAGGGGCACTGGCCCATTGGGGCCACTCCCAGCGCCTGCTCCTGAGCCTGTGGTGGCCCCACTGCCAGGGGCCCCCTGGGCTATGAACTGAACAGCAGGGGGCGCTGGGGCCCCATATCCGGGTGTGCCCACCAGCAGGTTGGTGACTGTGGCAGGGGCCTTTCCCACGGTGCCCAGTAGGGGCCCAGCCACCAGATGCGGGGCCGGTGAGGTGGCTGCTGCCGACTTCTTGTCCGAATACACTAAGCTTACCCCCAGCGGGGAGCTCCCGGGCACCCGGGACCCCGTGAGCGGCTCAGTCCTGGCACCTGCTGTGTCATTTGGAGATGCCTCAGCCCGGCCAGAAGTGGGGAAGGGCTTAGAGGCGATGGGCACAGGAGTGCTACTGACAGGCCGCACCACGTTGGTGACCATGGTAGCAGCTGGGCGGGACAGGGGGGCTGTTGGGGCCCCATAGGCCAGTGATGGGGCTGGGGCCGAGGGCATGCGGGTTCCACTGCCTTCCCGTTCCTCTTTATTTGGGGGCAGGACCAGCGTCTGCAGGACACTTCCTCCCCCGCCAGGAGGAGCCGCAATGACTGAGGGGCCTGGTGGCTCCAGGCCTCCCACACTTTCAGGTCTCTTGCGCCGGAAGGCGGCAGGATCCGATGGGAGGAACCGGGCGGCCTTGGAAGGTGTCACTGGGCCCCCAGCCCCAGGAGGTGGGGGTCGTAGTGGGCCTGCTGTGCTGCCCTGACCTGACTCCTGGGCCTTGAAGGTCCCCGAGCCCAATGGGAAGGAGGTGGCGGCTGAGGCTGAGGAGGAGGCAGGTGAGGACGAGGAGGAGGACGGGGTGGGCCCGTAGCCTTTGCCAAAGCCTGGAGGTGGTGGATCCGGGGGCCCTGGGGGCTCAGGGTCCAGTGGTGGGCGGCAGTGGGTAAAGGAGGAACGAATCACAGGTGAGAACACCTTCCGGCCAAAACCCTAGGTGGAACGAGGAGACACAACCACATTAAAGGAGCCTGGATACCCACAACCTGCCCATCCCTCTCCTGCCTGGCAGCGAGGCCAGCTGAAGGCCTCCAATTTATCCACCCAATTTACCCAATTCGCCATGGGGTGAAGAGCTTGCCCTCTTTGGGCCTAAATCTCTCTGTGGCAATGCACACAAGAGCACGCATCTCCCCTTCCCAGGACCATCACCAGACAGCGCCAATTCCCCAGCTCTCACCTTGCTGCCCTCTGGGTCCTCCCCAGAGCTGTCTCCGCTCTCACTGTCAGTCACCCGCTCCTTGCACTTGAGGTCAATGTCAGTGGTGCCGAAGCCGTCATCAGCTGAGGGAGGGAACAGTATTGGCAGAAGAGCTGAGTGTAAGATCACCCAGGAGGGACAGCACGGAGCCCAGGCTCTGGCCTCCGCCCCCTGTGCCAGCAGTAACTGTTGTCCAAGACTGCTGCTCCTCTGCCTAGGGTATGCCCACCTGTCCACTGGGGGAGCCTAAGAGCATGCAAGTACTACCAGCTAACACTGTGCCCCATGGCCTGGCCATCCATGCCCCTGTCCTCCTGGTTTCCTGCCTGGCCAAGAGCTTCCCAAGGGCAGGGCTAGGCTTACTCACTAGGGCCTGAGCTAGACACGCCTGCAATCATAAACAAACAAGAAAGAAAGACAAGCAAGACAAGAAAGAAATAAAGCCTGAGACCTAGATCAATTCTTTGCCCACCCCCCAAACCTTAACCTGCTGCTCTCTGGACAGCATTCTGGGTCCTGCAGCTGCTCACCAATGACATCATCGTCTCCCTCCTCCTCACAGATGACCATGCGTTCCTCGTCACTGGTCATGTCCTCACTGGCTGCACGCTGGGAACGGGAGGCCCGGGTGGGCAGCAGCGGGGGTCGTCCGCTGGCCGCCAGGGCACCTCCCTCACCAGAGGCTGAGAAGGGGCCTGGAGCCCCATACTGGGTGGAAGGCTTTGGACCAGAATAGGATGCGGGGCCGGACACCATCTGCAGGGCGGGTACCGGGAGAGTTCAGCAGGGGCCATCACCTGGGGGCAGTCCTCCCTGCCCAGCTCCCCTGCCCCCGGACCTGAGTCAGCTCCTGTAGCGCCTGGCTATCTACTTCCCCACCATCCAGGCTGTGGACCCCACTGTGGGAGAAGGCTCGGGGCCGGGCCGAGCCAGGTCCCCCCACTGTATGCAGACGCTCCGTCCCACAGGAGCCGCTCCCTGGAGCCTTGGTATCCGAGCTCAGGAGTGTCTGGGCTGCAACGGAGAGGAGCTCCGAGGACACTGCAGAACATAAGGAGAGAGGTGTCACAGAGTCAAGAAGCCTTTTAGCTTGGCCAGACTGGCCAAGATGTCCATAGATATCTCTAGGTCCTGGGCAAAAGTTTAGAGACCCTGCACTACCTGGTAGAAGACATACCAGCCACCAGCACAGCATTTCTTAATGGACTGCTCCTCGGGAGGCAGACCTTCTTTGAAGACAGGTAGTGTGGTGCTCGCTAACTAATAACCACGGGCCTGAGTCTCCATGCCCGTATCTCAGAGAGGAAGCAAGCCCACCTCCAGAGAATCGCAGGCCTGTGCCCACAGATCACTCCAAAAAAGTGTCTCAGAATGGTGCTATGCAGGCGAGACACTCTGTCAGCAGAAGCAGCCAACGAGGGGCTTCCAACTGTGGTTCTGGAAACCAATCAAACTGGGTTTTAAGCTCTGGCTCTACCATTTACTAGTCTCCTATAACTTCCGACAAGTGATTCTGCTTAAGTCTTACTTTTTTTTTTCTTTTTTTTAAGACTTTATTTGACAGAGAGAGACGACACAGGCACGGGGAGCGGCAGGCAGAGAGGGAGGAAGAAGCAGGCTCCCCACGGAGCAGGGAGCCCAATGTGGGGCTCGATCCCAGGACCCTGAGGTCATGACCTGAGCCAAAGGCAGACGCTTAACCAACTGAGCCACCCAGGTGCCCTGAGTCTGTCTTCTCATCTGGAAAACGGGGGTATGGCTTTCAGAAATAGAAGTACTCCCCTTGGTGTCTGACATGTAGTAAGTGCTCAGTAAATGACAATTGATAATGAGATGACTGCCTGAAAACTCTAGCTGTCTGGACCTCTCTGGCTCTTTTATATGACAAAACTGCTAGTTCCTTTATGGGTAAGGGTCCTCATATGAAATGATAAAACATCGGGCGCCTGGGTGGCTCAGTGGGTTAAAGCCTCTGCCTTCGGCTCAGGTCATGATCCCAGGGTCCTGGGATCGAGGCCCACATCGGGCTCTCTGCTCAGCAGGCAGCCTGCTTCCTCCTCTCTCCTCTCTCTCTGCCTACTTGTAATCTCTCTCTGTGTCAAATGAATAAATAAAATCTTAAAAAAAAAAAAAAAAAAGAAATGATAAAACATAGAGAGGCTTCCAGGGAAGGGGCTGAGCAAACAAGGGGGTAGATGGCACCTCTCAGGGAGGGAGGGGGCAGGGCGAGACAACCAAGGGTCCGACCAACCTCCAGGGGCAGCGGCAGTCCCGGTCTCCGACATGCTCCGCTCTCGAGTCTCCTTGTGCCCTCCTGCTAGCCCTAGGCTCGTGGGCTTGGCCTCTGAGCTGGACTTCTTCCGGTCCTTGTTGCACCACTTCCAGTCTGGGTGAGCCTTAAAGTGGGCCTCTTTCACCTTGCAGGAGAGAGAGGAGGGTCCCTTCACTCACTCACCCCACTGGAGGAAGCTGGGGAGGAGCCAAGAGGAAGAGGCATTACCTGGAAGGCCAGGTCATGGTACTTCTGCTTCTCCTTGGGCCCCAGGGCGTACCACCACTCGCCCAGGATCTTGCTGACAGTCCGGTTGTCCTGGTTGGGGTGACGCTGGTGGACCAGGGCCCGGTGCCGCTTGCTGAAGATCATGAAGGCGTTCATGGGCCGCCGGATATGGTCCTTCTCCCGCTGCAGCAGACAGAGGCCCAAGTGGGATGCTTGTTAAAACCAGGAGACAGGCTTGAGCAGCCACAGGGTGAGCTGGGGACAGGTATAGAGATGAGGCACCTTGTTGGGGCTGCGTCCATCCTTCTCCGAAGAGGAGTCTCGTTCCTTTGGCAGGGCACTGAGGGACTGGGTCCGGCGTTTCCCGGGTGGCAGGGGCAGTTGGATCTCAGGAGACATGATGGAGAGGAAGCTGTGGCAGGAGCGGCAGGACAGTGAGGGCCATATCTCTGGCCAACCCCCCCCCCCAACCCCCATCCCAAGCCTCGTGGCACTCACGCATCGTCATGGTCACTCTCCGTCTCGCTGTCCAGCCGGGGCTCACCTGGAGGGCCAGGGGCCTCCTCCTCAGTGCTGGGAGGGGGACCCTTTCCAGGTTCCACCACCCCCAAAGTGTGTGGGGGTCCGGGCCCTGGGCTCTCAGGGCAGGTGGCTCCAGGGGGCCGCCCAGGATCAGCATTCCCTGTCCCACCTGGTGGCTGCTCGTGAGCAACAGCCGCCGACTCAGCAGGTTCTGGGGGCAGAGAGGCAGGTCAGAGGGCTCTTGGGCCACCTAGACCCTATCCCCATGCGTTCTGTGGCCCCCCACTCCTCACCTTTGCTCTGGGTGGAGGCCACTGGGTGGCTGGCAGGTTGCTGGGCCTCACTTGGCTGCACAGAGGGGTCAGGCTGGCTGGGGGCCAGAAAGGGGACTAAGGAGTGCCAGGGGAACACGGCAACAGAGCGAGGTTCCACATTCGTCCACACTGTGGGGAGAAGCCAGCTAAGCTGTGCAGCAGGAGACCTTGGCCTTGACCCCCACCTCAAGCTCTTTTCCACCCTGGATGAGGTGGCTCCACGCCTCCTTCACACCCCTTTCCACCATCCCAGAGCCTCGTGGGCTCACGCGTGCAACATCTCTCAGGAAAAACTCCTCCCTGAAAGATTTCGAGGTTTATACAAAAGAAAACAGAGGCTGGGAAGGGAAACAGGCCTCACGCCCCATTCCCTCCCCCACCTCCACCAGCCCTGCCACCAGGGACCAGGCCAGAGGAATGACTGGCTCCTGTCACAAACCAGGCCATGTTCAACTGCCATCTCATACTCCCAAGGCCCCAAGACCTGAGCAGGGCTAGGAACTCTCCCCAGTCATGCCACATTCCCAGCACCCGATCTGACATGGCCCCTCTTCTTTACCTCGCACTCCCTTTCTCTCTCTTGAGGAGACCATGCTTGGTTTCCCCTTCTCTTTCCTCTCTTCCACCCCTCCACAGGGTGTGGGGTCTTAAGTCTTTCTCTTTGCCTCCCTCCCCATACCACAAACCCCAAGGAGCCAGACCCGCCTTTCCCAGACTGGGCACAGATGGCTTCAGTGTCTCCCCTCTCCCTTAAGAGAATCTAATGCCCACAAAGAGGTCTCCCAGCCCCCCTCCCTCTTAAGCTCTGAGCTTATCCTGGGTGAAGCATCCAGCCCCCTTGCCCAAAAACAGGAGGGTGTGGTAAACTCCTTGGAAGAAAACGCACAGACAATGGGGCAGACAAGAGAACTGTTATAAGTCTGTGCCCAAGGAAGACAAAAGTGCCAGGTGTTTCCTGAGAATATGCACAGGAAGCCACTTCCCTCCCAGGGGGCCAGTCCCAGGGGTCCAACCTTCTGCCCCAGGAGCTGGGTGGTAGCAGGGTTAAGCCCTGGGCTGGGACCCACCCCTGGAGGGACTCCTGGGGCAGGCCTAGGTTAGGAGTGGGCTGCCCTCTCACTGCTGGCTCCCTGGGGGAAGTGGAACCAGCTGAGGAGGCCCCTGTGAGGGAAGACGATGAAGAGAGAAGGGAAACGCCCTATCCTTGGTCTCCATCATATCCAGGCCTCCCCCTGATCCAGAGCAATCTGACCTGGGGTGACCCCTCTATGCCTTCAAAAGCCTGGGCTAAGAGAACTCTATAGGAGACGCTGGCCTCGAGACCTCATTTTGCAAGAGGCTGACAAAAGAAAAAGTAGACATCAAATCAACAGAAGAAGGATAAAGAAGCCAACACCGGAGAGGGTCTCAAGACGCTCTGAGGACCCTGTCCCCAATCCCTGGGACACTGGGGAACACAAAAGCCTGCTCGGCCCTCCAACCCCAAAGGACCTCGACCTGTCCCTCTTTTCAACAAGATCTTTCCCATCAGGCCTCCTCATTTGCTGGGTGGGGAAGAAGGGGACCAGCAGACAATGGGGGAAAGAGTCCTTTGGTCCTGCCCCTCAAGTCCTCTTTCCTCTCTTCAGTGCACTACCGTCCAGGTTCTTGGGTCCCTCCGTCTCTGCAAAGCACACCACACACACTCCAGCCCATCACTCTGTCCTAAGCAAGCAGTGCCTCACTCACTTCTCAAGCCCTGTTCTTAGCCCCACTACTCCATCACACTCCCTTCCCCCTCCCTTCCACACCTAAGGCCAGCAGGTCTCATTCTGCCCCAATCCTAATCCACGCTCCCAAGCCAGTTGCTCTGCACCCCTCACGTCCAATGACAACGGACCGTGCTACCCCATCACCCAAACACCACAGCTGTCCCCAGCTACTCCCCTCGCCTCACTCCCATCACTCCCGCTACACTCCCACCTGCCGTCACTAACCGCTTGGCCCAGCTGAGCTCTGTAACTTTCCCGTCACCCCTGTACTCCGCCTCTATCGCTCTCATACTATACCGCTATCACCATCGCGCTGCACTTAGCACCCCGACACCCTGACCCCTGCAGTCCCAGGGCCCAGGCGCTACTGACCGAACATGCCGAGGCCACGGGAGGCCGCGCCGGACGCGGGCACCAGGGGCCTGTGGGCTGAGTACATGGTCCGGCGCGGGGGGGCCCGGCCGGGGCTCGCGCCTCCTCAGCGGCCGCCGCCACTCCGCCCGCCGCCGGCTCCTCGGCCGT
>LNAC01000268.1:194330-214816 GCA_002007465.1 Ailurus styani
CCGCCGCCGCCGCCGCCGCCAGGAGGCAGCCTGACCCCTTGCAGCTCCCGGTGCTAGGGTCTCTTCCGCAAGGTCTCTAAGATTGACTCCCGCTACCTTAAAAACGCCCCTCTCTTCTCTTCTCTCCTGGGCAGGTCATTCTCTTCTTCCCAGCCTAGGCGTCCTTCCTCTCCAGGGCAGTCTCCAGGGATCTCTAACATCCAAATCTAACCTTTTCCCTCTCCAATCTAAACTTTTGCCTCTTCACCGACCGACCGGCATTCAAGCTGGCTTGGTTAGACCTGGGCTTCTTGGCACCGTTGTGCCAATCCTGGGCTCTAGTGTCAGCTCCAGCTTCCACCAGCCGCTGAAAGGTCATGCACTTTCACCCCTCCTGGCCTTTGTTCCTATGGCTGCCTCCGCCGGGAACACCCCTTTCACTCTCCTGAAATCCACTCATTCGTCATGCTTCGGCTCAGTCACTTCCACTGAGAAGCACGCCAGTACCTCCTTCATCACCCTGCATCGAGCCACAGAGTTGTCTCTGTCCCCTGGCTTCCCCAGACTCCATACCTCCCTCTGCTCATCCTTGCCTCTGCCTCCTTCCATGTCTGCCTTCCCCACCCACTACCCCCAGCGCTGCTCAGCCTGGGCCTGGGCAAGATGAGGAGGGACTTCTCGTGGGAGTGAAAGGGTTCACTGTTTGAGACAAAACAGAAACTCTGGTGGGCAGAATCTGGATTTGGGGAGTCAGGAAAACCTAGGCCCCTCTTTTGCCCTTTATTTCCCCACCTAGCCAAGCATAGTGTCCGAGGTCCTACTACATGTGGGACTCTGTTAAATGGAGCTGGCACCAAATGTGTCTCCTGCAAGGCATTGAGGGGGTGGTCGGGGTGATCTAGGTCGTGCCCTCCAGCAGGTGGGTGAGCACAGGAGCTGCTTTCCTGTTGTTCTCTTACAGCCGGATCTCCCAGCATGGCCCATGCAGCCCCCGCCTTCCTGCCTGACTTGGGAACAGGTGCTTGGATGTAGATGGCTCCTGACACCTCTCAGCACATTTCAGGGACAGTGGTGGGCCGTTAATTTGTCAAGGAACAGGAAGGGGCTCCCAGGCCGGTACAACCTCCCACCACTCCCCAAGAAGGGAGTGAGGGACCTAGTGCTTAGCAACTGTCTGCAGACTCAAAGGGATGGAGTGCCTATTGGGCACAGGGTGGAGGTGAGGGGCTGGGAGAGGGGCAGCAAGTCTGAGGAGGGGGAGGAGGGCCGGGGGCGCCCAGAGACACAGGATCCCAAGATAGGGGGCCAAAACAGAAGAAAGGTGGGATGAAAGAAAGCTCAGACAAGGACTGATGTCTAGGGAAGGACAAACCAAGAAAGATATAGAGAGGCAGACAGAGACAGACAGACAGACAGAAGTCCAGAGAGAGAGAGACTCAGACAGGCCCAGAAATAGAGACCTAGACAGACAGATGCAGGGACCCAAGGGAGAAAGAGAGACACACACAGTGGCTCAAAGGCAGGCAGACAGAGGCCCAGGAGAGGGGGCACTGCCTGTCAGTACAGGGAAGCCATGCGGAAGCTGGGAGCTGGAAAGGAGGCCGTGCCAGGAATGGGGCTGAGACATCTGGCCTCCTGGACTGGGGCTGCAGGCCCTGGGGCAGCTTCCTCTCCTGGGGAGCAGGCGGGAAGAGTCAGAGGGAGGTGGCAATGGCAGCTGGTTGGCCCGGCCACGCACAGAATGTGGAGAATGCCGGCCGCCTGCCCCGGCACGTCCCCCAGCGGAAGCAAATGCCTGGCGGGGGGCAGGAGCAGGCAAGCTGTCCCAGGCCGCCCCCTCACACCTGCTGCCCTGAGTGAGGGTCAGGCCTTGGCATGAGTGGGCAAAAAGGGACAGGACCACGGCCTCATTATGCCACCGGGCATGGTCTGCCCTACCTGGGCCTCAGAGGCGGAAGGCCCCAGGGTACCTGCCTCCCAAGGGCTTGGGGAGGCCTCTGGGAGAAGAACAAAAGGACCTGCTGGCTGGGAACCTGAGGGCAGCCTCGATACCTCAGCATGGGTGTTGTTAGGGAGGCGCTGCTCAGAACCGCCAGGACAGGCACTGGACAAGTTCTGACGACCCGACAGCCCGCAGCCTCCCTTCCCTGAACCTCAGTCCCCATCCCCCAAACCGGGCTGGTAATCCCTACTGCATAGCATTAGGTGGATTCGATGAGATGGCCTGGGGCAGGGCACGTGGTAAATGCTTAATAAAAGACTGGTTACTATTACTCTTACGGTTGTTAGCAGCAGTCCCTAAGGCCCTGGGCTCGGGAACTAGACAGCCTGGGTTCAAATCCTGGCTCTCCCTCTTCCTAGCTGGGTGACTTTAGGGCAAATCACTTAACCTCTTGGGGTGTGGTTCCCTTCTCTGAACACTGGAAATACTAATGGTGCTGGCCTCCTGGCACGCTGTGAGAATTCGGTGAGTAAACGCTCAGGAGGCGCTTACAGAGCTGAGTACTGCGCGCACGCGCACACATGGGTGGTGCTCAAGAAATTATGGCAGCTCTAGCTTCTGGCGGTGAGCGTCCTATGATCCGGAGATTGGGAGACCTGGTTCAAGGTCCAGTCCTGACCCTCCCTGGCTGGGTGACCTCAGTCAGGACTCTTCTGTCGCTTTTCCTCATCTGGAAAATGGTAGCAGGTACCCCTGTTGGGTCTGCCCTGGTGGGCCTCGGGTCACCTGCATCAGTGCCATCCCCCGCTCCAAGCACGAACAGTGAGGGTCACGTGACACAATGCTATGAAGGCAATGTCGGGGGCTGTAGGCATGTGGGGGTGGGGAGAGGAGGCTAGTTCTAGGTGGAGTCCTTCTGCTTCACTCTCTTCATCTGGCTAAAGACAGAAATCCCTGCTGTGCCCATTTCTGTGGAAATGGGCTCCTATCAACTACGCTAACAAATGTAAAAAATGCTGGGGGCAGGGCAAAAAACACAACTCATGACCTCAGCATATAAGTCTGAGGGGCAAGCACGGCGCCTGTGTTCCTGTGCCCTGGGTCTGGGCTGGAGCTCTGTGAGGTCAGGGCCTGGGATCCCTGCCACATCAGTCTCTCTGGCCCAGTACCAGCTCTCACCCAGATCCCCACCGCAGCCCCCTTCCTCCCTGCTCTCCCTGTCTCTGATCTCAGGCCCTGGAACTCACCCCGCGTGGTACAGGTGTGTTCAGATCAGCTCAAAGCCTTCCTTGGCTCCGTAATGCCCCCAAGGTAGAGTTCCCAAGTCTCCTGAGGGCCTTTGGGGATCTGACCCTTGCTCATCAATAGAGACGAGCATTCCCACACTCACCATCGTCTACAGGCCTTGGTTTTGCAGATTCCACTTCCTTCAAATTCTTTGGCCTCGAGGCCTTTGGCCAAACTCTTCCCTCTGCCTCGTGGCCCTCCTGCTGGCCTTGCCAGGCTCACTTCTGCACACCCTGCATATCTGACTTTAGACACCTGGCCCCTTCTCCAAGAAGCCCTCCTGACTTCCCATGGCCTCCTGGGCTTCTCCCATCTCAGCTCGGACCACTCTGGGTCCTCACTGTCTGGGGACAGATCTGTCTATTCCAGGACTGTGTGCCCTGTAAGGGCAGGGCTGTGTCTTCAGGACCAACTAACACACGGCCAGGGCGTGTGGTCAACAGTGGATTAAGAAATAAATAAAGAAGAAGAAGGTGCTAGGAAAGGGGCTGGTGACTGGTCACCCTCTCTGACGGTTGCTCTGACAAGGCCCAGCCTGGCCTGGCCTCTGGTTCTCCCACACAATCACAGGCCACTCTCCGGTCCTCTGGCCTCAGCCCTCTGGCCACAGTGGCTTTTCTCAGCTGTACTCCTTCTGGCCTCCTAGGAGGCTCTTCCAGCCCACAGTTCCTGGTTCCAACTCATCCTTCAACTCTTGGCTTACACGCCCTTTCCTGGGGGCAGCCAGACTGGATTTCACACCTGCAGGCCTGCCAAGCACACCCCCAGCTCCACTCACGGCACTGACTGCACCTGTGATATTTACTGGGCACAGGCGGGAGGTGAGCACTTCAGTCCTGATCCTGCCACCCGAGGCAGAAGGTACCTTGGAACCTCCATCTTCCCATCTGTAACCCGGCACTGTGGCCCAGCGGGGACTGGCTTTGCAGGCTGGCCCCAGGATTTATTAGCCGTGGGACCCAGGGCAAGGAAATAACCTGGCCCAGCTGCCTCTAAATGACCCTAATCCTACCACCCGCACCCCCCCGCAAGTCTGTTAGGTTCGTGAAGACAAAATGAGCGAATATTTCCAAAGGGCTGAAAACAGGCCCGGGTACAGTACGGGGTGTGTCTGAGGGTTCGGCAAGATAACTCACACGCAGTGCTTATCATGGTGATGCCCCCACCAGTCCTCCAGACGTGGCAGCTGTCATCACGATTATCACCTCTGTTCCTGTTACCCCATGAGGATTGTGGGGGCCTGGTTCCCAAAGCTCAGGGAAGGTTTGCTGACTGATAGAGCCCTTGAGAGTGCATTCCCAACAGGAGGCCTCTGGAAACACTGCACTGAGCCTTCTAAGTCCAGTCCCTTGCCTGGCATGTGAATTCCCGCTGAAACATCTCTGCAGAGAGGAGGCTCATCTCCCCTTGAGCCCCTCCCAAGGTGGGGAGCTCACCCCTCTCTCTCTGGAGAGCCAGTTTGCAAGTAACCCCATCCCAAATGAGCCCTCACCCAGCCATTGCACCAGCATCTCTTACCTGTCCCAGGTCGGCCCATGATGACTTCCTTTTTGGGGGCAGGATGGCTGGTGTAGCTGCTGGGCACCAGGACGGGCAATAGGGCAGCAGGTGAGGGGTGGAAGGCCACCGGCTGGAAGGGTGAAGAAGCCAGGCCGAAGGTGGGCATCGGCTGGGCCACGGCAGTTGGCGCGGCTGGAGGCACGGTGATGGGCACGGGGGCTGGCAGAGGTGGGGGCAGGCCAGGCTTCCCACTGGCCACCCCAGGGGGCACTGGGGTCTCTCGGCAGCCCCGCCCGGGGCCCACTGCCCGCGCCTCGCCAGCAGTGCTCACCTCCCCGGGGAATTTGGAGGGCAGCGGCACGTCGGGGTTGCGAACAATGACGGGGGAGTCCCGCTGCACGGCAGGAACCCTGCGCACAGAGGGCCCAGGATCCGAGGTCAGGCCAGCAGGCGGGGGCAACAGCAGCAATGGCGAGGGCTGGCGGGAGCGGGAGAAGGGCACGGCGGGCGACACAGCCCGGAAGCCAGCCGGCGTGGAGGGTGTAGGTGTGTGGGACACCGAGTCCACACCAGAGTCTAGGCTGTCGCTCTTGGGGAAGTCTGGGGTGGCTCCTCCGCCCCCTGCACCAGGTGCCCCCAAAGCCCCTGGGTGGGGCAGCAGCTCTGTCTTCCTCCGCCCGGGGCTGATGGGCACGGTGAAGGTCAGGTTGGTCTGGAAGGTGGGTAGGATGCCAGAAGAATGGCGCTCTCTCGGGGCAGGCGGCGGTGGGTGGGGGCCCAGGTCCGGCGGCGTCAGCACGCCTCCCTTCGGGGTGCTGGCGCTCAGGTGGCGGCTCCGGACGGCAGTGCGCTGGATGACCGGTGAGGCGTTGATGGGGCTGAAGTTGGCGGGGCGGAAGCCAAAGAGCGGCGAGGGGGATGGCGACGGGGCAGGTGAGAAGGGCGACTGCGTAGACACGGGAGAGAAGGAGGGCGTGCCCGAGCGAGAGCTGCCCAGCGACACCAGCATCACGGCCGCCTCACACTCATCGAACTCAAAGCGGGACAGGTCGGCAGGAGCCACCAGGCGTGGGCGCGAGTCCCCGCGGGCCGCCACGCTGCTGGCCTCACTGTCCCGCGACGTCTCGTCGCCCCAGTCAAACTCGGTGCTGCCCTCACGCGCCGCCACACCTGCCGGCCGCCCGGCCCCAGCAGGGCCGCTGTCCGCCAGGCCCTCCATCTCCTTGGTTCGCATGGACAGGTGGCGCGAGCAGTAGCCCCGCCGCTGGGACTCCTTCATGCAACCGTCTCGGGAGCACAGACGGCGCCACTGCTTGCCGTTGAATTTCTTGCGGATTCCGTTGGGCGTGCAGACCACGTCACCCTTCTTATACTTCTGCTGCGCGGCCGTCAGTGGGGTGCGCGCCCGGGCGGCGGGCGCAGCCCCCTTCTCCAGGGAGGCCACGCTGCTGCTCCGGCTACCGCCCTGGCTCCCCTCCTGGCAGGGCGACGGCTGCTCCCCGGGGCGGCCCGGGCCCGCGAAGGCCGGGGACTTGGGCGGCGGTGACAGGAGCTGGGGCGGGGGCAGCGGGAGCAGGGCCGGGGTGCCCAGGGCCGGTGGGTGCTTCTCCTCGCCCTCCTCGCAGGTCCCCAGGTTGCCGCCAAAGCTGATCTTAGACACCTCAGCATCCTCAGGCTGCTTGGGCTCCAGGGCAGTGGGGCAGGGGGGCAGGGCGCCCCCTGGCTCAGCCTGCTCCTCCTCGGGGCCCGCAGGGGGCTTCCTTGGCAGGGCCTCGGGCTCCCAGGGGGGCCGCAGCAGGCGCAGGCTGGAGCGGGCCACCCACACGGCCTCCTCGGGCTCCCGGTGCGGCAGCTGTGGGGGCTGCGGGAGGGCGGCCGGCGGGCCCGGCTGGGAGCTGGGGCCAGGGCTGAGACGGACCTTGTAGGCAGCAGGCTTGGTGGCCACCTCCACCACCACACCCTCACGGTAGGCGGCCACACCGGGCTCCACGCAGGTACAGACGGCTGTGCCCACCGCCAGGGCACCCGGCGGCGGCGTGGCATCCAAAACCACATCAACACCGCCGCCGGGTGCCCCCTCGTAGAAGGTCAGGGCCCGGTCCCCGGGGAACTGGACCCCCAGGTCCTGGCTTCGGCGCACCTGGCGCACCACAGCCGGCAGGAAGAGGCCGTCTCCACGCCGAGCCAGCACCCGCTGGGACCTCAGCTGCCGCAGGTCATACCCGCCGCTGGGGCCACTTGGGGGCCAGGGGCCTGGCCCACAGGCTTCGGCGGGCTCATCCTCCAGGTCGGCTGAGTGCTCGCTGGCTGTGTCGGTGGAAGAGGAGCGGGTGGAGGTGGGTGGCCGTGGAGGGACCCCCAGGCCGCCAGCCTCCTCAGGGGTCCGTGCCCGCTCCTCAGGGGCCCCGGCCGGCCCACTGCTACCGCTGCCAGCTCCATGCTCCTCCACATACTTCTTCTTGGGAGCTCGAGACTTGAACGTGGCCGTCTTACGGCTGAGGGAGGGCTCCCAGCGGCTCGCCTCCCCCTCTACCTTGGGGTCCTCGGTGGGGCCTGGGGCCGCCGGGTCGTCGGGGTGCAGCTCCGGGGGCAGCCCCTCAGCCCCAGGGCCCCGCTCGGACTCCTCCTCCTCACCCTCCTCAGCCTCTTCTGGCCCCGGTGGCTGCTGGGGCTGCTGCTGCTGTACCTCTTCGTCTTCCTCCTCTGGCTTGTCACTCTCCCCAGCCCCTCGCCGTCTTAGGGCCTTGGCCCGGGTGGCTGGTGGGGACTTGCCGCCACTGCCAGAACCTGGGAGGCCGACACATGCCTTCTTCATTGGCTTCATCTTTTGTCCACCTGCGGGTGGGAGGGCAGACAGGGATCATCGGGAGCAACTCAGGAATCTCCCAGAGTTAGTGTCCCCCGAGACTTCCCACCACCTCAGGTCTGGGGTACCTGAACACTTTTTCTTGGCTGTTCTCCACTCACGGGGGCCCCTGACTGGCACCTGGACACAGACCAGCACCCACGTCCCCTGAGTTATGTACTCTGGCTCCTTGGGGACACTGACATGTATCTGTTCCCTCTACACAGGCCACAGCAGGTGTGTGCCACTGCCCGATGGGACACAAAAAGGCAGTAACGGTTCACGCCTGTGGAGCACCCACTTTGTGCCAAGCCGTGGGCCGAATTTGATTTTATTAACCCATTTCATCCTGACGAGAGCCCTAAGAGGGTTAGCCAACAGCCCTACTTGAGGAAACTGAGGCACCAAGAGCTCAAGCAACTTGTTCAAATTCATCCAGCTAGGACATGGCAGAGCTAGGGTCTGAACCCAGGCAATCTAGCTGCTCCAGAAGTCTGTGCTCCTAACCATTTCAGTGTGCCGCCTGTCACATGACCCGGAGGGCATGCTTCCTTGCACTGTCACTGTCCAGACAGCACACACACTCATACACACACATGCACAGGAACACGGTCACAGAAAAGGAGGTGACTGGGCTGTGATGTGAGCCTCTCTCCACCCCCACTCCTACCCCTCTGGGCCTCCTGGCATGGCCAGACATTGTGGGAAGGAGTGGGCAGCTGAAAGTCCTGAGGGACGGCTGCCTACTCTTCTCTGCACCCCAGGCCTGCCAGGTACAGCCATCTCCCCATCCTGGCAGGGAGCAGGCAGAGGCACGTCTGGGGCAAGAGCTTATACCCAGTGCTGCCACGGGGCCGTGCATGAGCACACGCACGCGCACAAAAACACACACACAGGCACACACACGTCATCACACAGTGGGACATGGAGCTACACCCCAGGGTTTCACTGTCCCACTGGGTGGGAGCCTGCCCCTCCCCCCACAGCACCCAGCGTGATACCCGCAAGCCAGCCCCCCTTCTGGCCTGCACGCATCCCCCGCCCTGACTGGGCTGCCTCTGACAGGGTGGCTGAGGTGGCCGGGGCCCCCTGGGGCCCCCAAATATGCCCTCTGACTCCAGGTGGGGGCAAGTGGGAGAAGGTCAAAGAAAGCAGGGCAAGCCCAGCAGGCCAACCTCACCCACTTCCTGAACAGTCATTACTGCCCGCCCCCTTTCAAGCTGCCCTGAGAAAAGAAAAGGGAAAAAACTTTACTCTGAAGTGACTAAGAGAACCTGAGAGGCCAAAAGAAGGCCTCTGGGAGGGTGGGGGTGCCCAGGGCCCTAAACCCAACACAATCAGAGACACCCCTAACTCAGTCTGCCAGCACCCCCAGGACCCCTGATCTTGTGTTCTCCTACTTGGGGCCTGCTCCTCCTGTGGACCCTACAATCCCAGGCTGCTCCTTCTCTGGGCCAATCCTGAGGTCCTCACGGGCAGAGCTGCAGGGCCTGGGGCTTCTCATACTGGGGCAGGCATCCAAGTGCCCAGGAGCTGGGCAGCTGCCACCACCTTCTCCCCACTGACCCGCTGGGCCACCGTCCTGGGGACCGAGATCCGGCCCCAGTCCTGCCCAAACACAAACCTTTGCATACCCCACCCAGGGCCTACAACCATATTGCCTAGCACCCCTGGACCCCGCCGCCTGGTCCTGCCTCTTCACCCCAGAAGCCAACCCTTTTTCTTTCCCCTGGGCCTACTCTCTTCCTGTCCACCCCACTTCGGATAACTCCCACCCAAGGCCCTATGGGCCCTCACCTCCTTCAGAATCTAAGCAGTAACTCCTGAAGCCCAGGCCGGCCCAGGCCCTGGTTCTTCAGGGTCTCATGCCCTCTGCTCCTATCAGCCCTCCTGGCACCAGCTTCTCTGCCACTCTCTCTCCCGTCCTGTCACCACCTCTACCTCTGCCTCTCTCCTCACAGGCCCTAGGCCCCCTCCTCAGCCACCCCATCCTTGTCACCCTCATCTATCTCTGTCACCCCTTCCTCCCAGTCACTCTCCTGTCAGCCATCTCTGGACCTGTCACCTTTTCTCTCCATCACCTCTCCTTGTCACCCCTCCAACTCTGTCCCCTCCCTCTCCCTGTCACCCTGATCTAGTCCTGTCACCCCTCCATTCCTGTTACCCATTCTCTGCCCACCATCCCCTCTCCGTCACCCCTTTTCTGTCCCTCTTCCTCCCCACCACTTCATCCACTCTATCCTCCTTTCCCACCATCCAACTCACCTTTTTTCCCCTGTACCCCCTCCCCGTCCCTGCCACCTGTCCCCTCTCGGCCCCCAGCACCCCAAATCCCCCCTGCCCGTGTCAGCCCTGGCCCCGCCCCTCACCTCGGGCTCGGCGGGGTTTCGGGGCGGGGGGCCGTGGCCCCGGCTCGGTCCGGTCCGGTCCCTCCCCGCCCCCCCTCCGGCTCTCCCTCTCGATTCTCCCTTTTTTTTTTTACTCCAACACACAAAATGGTGAATGGACCTGCAACAGCTGGAGCAGCCAGCCAATCACCGGCCACAACCCCGCTGACCGGCGCCCTCCTAGGCCAATAGGTATCCGCAGCCTGGTCGGCTCCGCCTCTCCACGACGAGCGACATTCACCATGACCAATCGCGCCCACCCGGCAGCGGCAGGGGGCGGGGCCAAAGTCCAAGACAGGCCTCCCTCTGGGACCGACACCAACCTGAGCCTACGACCGCCTGATCTGCCTAGGGCCCTGCCCCACAACAAGTGATGGGCAGCAGCTCTGACCAATTGCAGGCCGCCTTAGTGCAGAATGACGAATACAGTACCCAGTCGCCCTGCACTCTAGGCCGGAACCCAGCCTCTGTGAGGGACAGTAGCCAATGAGGTGCAAGAAGGAAGGGCTAAGGGACAGACTGTCCAATAAGCAGGCTGAGAAGGCGTGGCCTGGGCGTTTGTTGACCGGCTAGTCGCAATTCCTGCTGGGAATGGTAGTCTTCTTACGTCTCCGGCCCATAGTCGATAGTACAAAGCAGACTACAACTCCCATGTGACAGAGGGATGTAGCACCAAAGAACGCGGGCGAGGAGAAAAAGTCGGACAGGGCAGTTCCTGTAAGTCTCCCTGCACACCGGGAGCATCTTAGACCCAGGGCCCCGACTCACCCGGATTCCCGGCTCTGGCGTCGCCAGTGGCTCCTCTCAGTGGCGGCGGTAGCGGCACGAGGGGGAGGTGCGAGGAGCAGCCAACCGCCACCCGCAAGCCCCGCAGCCAATCAGCGGCGGCCGGGGCGGTGCAATGACCTCACCGGGTTCTACTCTGTTACCCCTCCCCCACGTGGTTGTTGCCGTCGGTAGCCCGGAGTAGGGAAGTTTGGGGGGAGGGGGAGGGGAAGAGAACGAGTGATGTCACCTTTCCCCCGCTTGATTGGCTGTAGGATGGCCGGGACTATGACCAATCAACAGCCTCAGAAAGTCCGGCGCGGCCCCGCGGAAAGCCTTGTTGCCACCGGGAGGGGAGAGAACGTGCGCGTGTGGGGAGGCGCGCGCTGCGGTGCAGTGAACGCGCGCGGCCTGGGGCTTGGGGACCCGGGGGACAAGTCCCCTCTTCCAAGACTTTGACAATTAGGGCGGTGTAGTTTTCTGGCAGCCCCCCCCCCCACGCCTGCCGGAGCACGAGATGGGAAAATGCGGCGCTTCGTGAGGCTTCACACCAGATTCCCTTCACACTACATTCTGTGGAGCTACTTTGTGGGTGTTGGCACTTGGCGGGAGCGAGACTTTTCTAAGGTCTCGGGTTGCGGGGGGAGTTCACACGGGGTGGGGAGGAGAGGGATATGTCCCGTCAGCCGTAGATTTCCTGCAGCCCAGACTCGGGGTTTACACCAGGTGTGAAGCTGTCGGCAGTGCACCCACACTCTCCCCGTTGGATTTGCCCTCGATAGAGGGTAATGGGGAGCAGTGAACACTGGCCTCAGCCGAGGTTTCACTGCCTGTGGTGGGTTCCCAGTATGCACACGGGATTCACACCAGATGTGAAGAAAACGCACCCAGCCTCTTGCAGGGGCATGCGGTGCAGCATTCCCACCACAGTGACACATGGCCAGTTCACCGCGGGGCTGGGAAGAAATACCAGGTGTCCAATGGGGTTCCCTGAGTTTGAAGGAGATTCCCCGGGAGATCTGCTTTGAGAGAGGGGGAAATTTCACTGTCTACAAGTTCACACGGGGAAGGAATCTTACACAATCACTTACGCTGTTATATTATGACTTGCATGTACTGTTTTATAACCATGCTATTTTATACTATTTAAATAGCATTCTAGAAGGGTTTGCACTTAAACATTGAGCGGGCTTTGAGGGAACTTTTACAGACCAGTTTAGACTGGGTACTTCGGGGAGGCGCTGGGTCTGAGGAAAGCTGATACTCATCAGAGTTCTCATTGCCTACTTATGTAGACCCTTGGAGGGCAGTTCACACTGTCACGAAAGGGGTTCATAGCAGCTGCAGAGGGTTCCCCGCACATGGCGATGTGCCCTGTCCTTGTCGACTTTGTCATGGATAGGAGACATCATACGGTCCGTAGGGAGGCACATACTGGGTGAGAGTTCACATTGCCCATAGGCGACTCTGCTGGGTTAGAGGGAGACTTCCATTGATGGGATGGTGTTCCACCGTCCACAGTTGGTTCACATCAGGCGTGAGGGAGAATCACACTGTCGGTAGGGAGGTGTGTACTGTCCACAAAGGAACTCACCTGCCCAGCGTGTACTTTGCTGTAGTGAAAGGAGCCTCTGCTGTCCCATTCAGGGTTGTCTTGGCTGTGGGGAGTTTACAATGTCCACAGAAGAGGGACACCTGGGTGACTCCATCGGTTAAGAGTCCGACCCTTGGTTTCGGCTCAGGTCATAATCACAGGGTCGTGGCATTGAGCCCCACATCAGGCTCCGTGCAGACAGAGCCTGCTTGTCCCCCTCCCTCCTCTCCTCTCTGTCTCTTATAAATAAATAGAGTCTAACAAACAAGCAAACAAAAACAAAAGCCAGTGTCCACAGAGGAATCCTCACAACTTATTGGAGTTACACCATGCATGAAGAAGACCTGTCTGTGGGAATTCATGCTGTCTAAGGCCTATTTTCCCTGTCATCGGGGAAAGGTGTGCACAGTGAGCTGTATCCTGCCCCTGAGAGAATTACATAAACTGTAGTTAACTTAGCTCTACAGTTCACTGCAATTACACTGTCCTGCGGGGGTGGGGCGGTGATGTTACAGGAAGCAGGATAATACGGGCTTAGCTGGGCTGCTGGGGTCAAACCCAGCTGGGCTTCTTCCCCAGCTGTGTGACTTTGGGCGAGTCATTTCATCCCTTTGTGCCTCTATTTCTACATCTGTACAGGGGTAATTAAAAAAAACAAACACAAAACACCTTGGCATAGGGTTGTAATGAGTTAACATGCGCAAGGCATTTAGGATAGTGTCTCCAGGAGAGTAGATCCTGAAAAATCTTAGCTATTCGTGTGATTGTCAGTATTCAGGAGGTTATCACCGCCTGAAGAGTTTATGCTGTCTCAGTCTTACTGGTCACCTTGTCCTCACAGTTTGTATGTGTGCTGCTGGTGGTGATGGTGACAGGGCTTTGGGGAGGGATTTCAGGGTTCAGCTTATTTTGGGGGCATTTGTCAATCTATCAGGAGGCATTATGCTCCAGTACTTGATGTCCCAGCTGTCACCCATGGTTAGCTGTGTTGCCTTGGGCTTGAAACCTAAGTCTCACTCTCCTCATCTGAAAAATGGGCATCATTGGAGTCCCTACCTGATAAAATTGAGGAGACAGTGAAAGCAGATGTCGAAACCAGGGCCTTACATGTAGTAAGTGCTCAATAAACAGGAGTGGTGCTTTTTTTTTTTAAGATTTTATTTATTTATTTGACAGAGAGAGAGAGAGAGAGAGAGATCACAAGTAGGCTGAGAGGCAGGCAGAGAGAGAGGAGGAAGCAGGCTCCTTGTCGAGCAGGGAGCCCGATGCGGGCCTCGAGCCCAGGACCCTGAGATCATGACCTGAGCCGAAGGCAGAGGCTTTAACTCACTGAGCCACCCAGGCGCCCATGGAGTGGCGCTTTTTATGTGCCCTGTCCTGTGGTGAGCCCTGGGAAATGCCTGCCATTCACGAATTCACCATTTCTTGGTCTTCCTTTGGGGCCTCTTTGTCTGTGGCAGGTTACACCACCCTTCAGGGAGTCCTACTGTCTTAGTACATGTGTGTGTCGAAGGGCAGTTGGGTAACTTTCAATGGGAAAATTAGGACTTTGGGGAGGGGGTGGATAATATAATTTCATGAAGGTTACAAAGGCCCAGGAGGCATAAATGGAACATGGGGTTTCTCCCTGTTTATGGAAAAGGGCTACATGATCAATGACTTAATAAAACTAACATAGTGACATTGAAGTTTATTGCAACCATTGGATTTTTTTAAATTTTATTTATTTGAGAGAGAGAGAGAGAGAGGTCACACAAGCATGGGGAGGGGCAGAGAGAGAGGGAGAAGCAGATTCCCCACTGAGCACAGACCCCAGCGTGGGGCTTGGCCCCAAGACCCAGAGATCATGACCTCAGCCAAAGTCAGACACTTAACCGACTGAGTCCCCCAGGCACCCCTATTGCAATCATTGTGAAATCTACACTGTACACCAAGTGGTCCACTGAGGCAGGTGGTACTGTCCACGTGAGGGCACAGTGTCCATGGGTTACACTGCCTAAGGCCACATGACTATGGACTACACTGTTCACATGAAAAGTCACACTGGGGCACCTGGGTGGCTCAGTGGGTTAAGCCTCTGCCTTCAACTCAGGTCATGATCTCAGGGTCCTGGGATCGAGGCCCGCATCTGGCTCTCTGCTCAGCGGGGAGCCTGCTTCCTCCTCTCTCTCTGCCTGCCTCTCTGCCTACTTGTGATCTCTCTCTCTCTCTCTCTCTCTCTCTCAAATAAATAAATAAAATCCTTAAAAAAAAAAGAAAAAGAAAAAAAGAAAAAAAAGTCACACCCGTTACAGAAATGACCCTATTTATACACTTGTCTTCGCTGTGCTTATGGGTTTACCCAGGTTGTACGAGTTGAGCGTGTGGATAGAGGAATTCACACAGTGTTCAACAAACCACGCTGCCTCTTTGGCAGAGCACACTAATGAGAGCATACGCTGTTTGCAGGGGGACCCACGCTGTTTATTTGCTGGCTCACCATAGATGTGGGTCTCACACTGTCCATGAGAGTTACACTGGCAATATGAGGTTTACACCATTTATGTGAGTTGCCCTTTTTTACGAGGCTCACAAAATTTATGAAGGCTGTGCTGTTTGAATGGGGCTCATATCATTTATGAAGGTTACTCTGTCTGTATGAGGTTTATGGGGGTCGTGCTGCTGTACTGGGGTTCACGTTGTGTTTGAGCATTGCACTATTTGGGGTTTCCACTGTCCATATGAGAGCCACACCGCAAATGGGAGTTTCTATCCTTTAGGGAATTTGTTCTCTCTGTATGATTGGGTTCTTTTTTTTTTTTTTTAAGATTTTACTTATTTATTTGACACAGAGAGAGTGAGCACAAGCAGGGGGAGCAGCAGGCAGAAGGAGAGGGAGAAGCAGGCTCCCTGCTGAGCAGGGAGCCCGATGCGGGGCTCCATCCCAGGACCCTGGGATCAAAACCCCAGCCAAAGGCAGATGTCCAACAACTGAACCACCCAGGCGCCCCTGTATGATGGGTTCCGACGGTGGGGTTATACCAGCTGTACATGGATGAAGCTCATTTCAGCAGGTACATATTACCAGACTGTTCTATGGCCCACCCCAGTGTAGGCGCTGGTGATAAAGCAAGGATAGAGGAGGGATTCAGATAACGAGGTAATACGTTACAGAAATATATGTCACTTGAGAAAAAGTGCTCTGGAGAAAAACAGTGCATAAAAGGGATGTAGGGGTCTAGGACGGGGGCTCTAATTTATGCAGAGTGGTCAAGTAGGGTCTTATTGGGAAAGTTGTTTCTGAGTAAAAACCTGAAGGGGATGAAGGGCAGAGCTATGTAGACTTCTGGGGGGCGGGTGGTGAGGTGGGGGGAAACCTTCCAAGCGAATGGAACAGCACTGACAAAGTCCCTGAGGCAGGCATCTGCCTGGCCTGTTCAAGGAATCTCAAAGAGGCTGGAGTGCAGCCGGCACAGAAATGGAGGGGAAAGGTGGGAGGCGAAGTCAGGGAGGAAGGGCCCTGTTGGTCATTACTGGGAGCTGGCTTTTACTCCCAGGGAACAGAGGATCTGGGGCAGCACAGGGACAGGGACGTCATGTGATTTACTAGAACCCCTCTGGCTGTGGGTGGGGTGCAAGCCGAAGGTTCTAGTGGCAGCCAGGAGAGTGAGGAGTCCCCAGACCTGGGGTGTGGTGGGGGTGGTGGTGAAGCGGAGCTGGATTCTGAAGCAGCTGAAAGTAGAGCACGTGGGTGTTCCCTTCCGATCAGATGATGGAGGAGAGAGGGTCAAGGAGGACTCCAAGGAATTCGGCCTGAGCAACTTGCAAAATGGCACTGGAGGTGCCCACGATGGGGAAGCTTGGGGGAGCTGAGGAAAGCCATTTTGACTTGGCAAGCTTGAGAAATCCAAAGGGAGACGCTGGTGAGGCAGCCGGCTGTGTGAGATTGGAGACCATGGGTGAGTCCTATGCTGGAGAGAGGAATTTGGGTGGATCCAGCACTGAGGTGGCATGTAGTAACATGGCACTGGTGGAGATCACCAAGGGAATGAGCAATAGATGGAGGAGAGAGGAGGACCCAGGTCTGAGCCCAAAGCCCCTCAGCATTTCAAGTCAGCGAGCTGAAGAGGGGTGATACTCTCTAATGGGATTACATTTCGTGTTAGAGGGCGGTCACACTGTTGAGGTGGCTACACTCTCTCTATAGGGTGATTGATGTCATTTCTAAGGGAACCACAATGTTCACACAGTAGGATTGGCTCACTCTTGCTCATTCTAGGTGATGGGTAGGTTGTGACTATGATTATTTTATTTATTTATTTGACAGAGAGAGTGATAGAAAGCAGGCACAAGTAGGCAGAGTGGCAGACAGAGGGAGAGGGAGGAGCAGACTCCCTGCTGAGCAGGGAGCACCATGTGGGACTCTATCCCAGAACCCCGGGATCATGACCTGAGCCGAAGCCAGCTGCTTAACCGACTGAGCCACCCAGGTGTCCCAGTGACCATGATTTTTATCATCCATACAGTTTCCTTTCTAGGAGTGAGGTCCCTGGGGTGTTGGGACTTCTCTGGGGACAAGTTCTGTCCATGGCTTAGCCTGACAGCAACAGGATAAATGTTATCTGCGTTAGGATGGTAAACTGGAACAAAGAGTGCTAGCTAGGATGGTAAACTGGAACAAAGAGTGCTAGCTCCGTGGGAACGAGGGTGCCTTCACTGTCTACATAGAGTTCTTTTCTCCCCAGACCATGACACTGTTCACGGTAGGCATGTCTTAGGTCTTAGTGAGAGGCTGCACTTTTCACAAGCCCCAAGAGGGATCTGTGGAGGTTTTCGCAGAGAACGGCAGTGGGGAGGAGAGTGTCCCCTTGTTCATTGGAATTGACATGGCCTTGGTTGGATGGCATGTCTTTAGGGAATGACCAGTGGTGATGGGTCCACCTTCCCTGAGGATGGCTCTCAGCGTTCACGAAGCAAGTGAACTATCCAAAAGGGTCCACACACTTCCGTGGTAGAGTCACAGCAACCCCTGAGGGGTTACAGTATCTGTGGATAGGTTTTCACAAACCACCAGAGGTCACACTACCCAAGGGACGTTTTCACTAGGGATGCCCATTCTCTGTGAGGGCTCCGACTCCACCACGAGGCATGCCCACCGTCCACGATTATATGTCATAGAAACAGGATTCAGTTATCTGATTGGGTCAGGGTGGCACTTAGGACATTAAGAGGCCATTTCACTCTGTTAGGACCCTGTGTTTATTGTCTACAGTTGGGAGTCTACACGGTGAGGGGTGCTTACATTATCCATGGGGTATACAGTTAATTCTGCTACTAATTATTATCAGTATTTACTGCATGCCCACTTTACATCTCCGATTTCTTAAAACAACCTGGTCATGTAGGATCTAATAATATCCCCATTTTACAGATGAGGAAATTGAGGCTCAAAGAGGCAAACTCCCTTGCTCTATGTCACAGACAGGAAATAGCAAAGTTAGGGTTGCAACCCAGGTCTCTCTTGTTGGTGGGAGTGTGGGATCACTGAAGTAGTTACAGACCTATTATCTTTGAAATTCTGCATTGTCTTTTTCTGGCGGGGTGGGGGGGGCGGCGGACAGTAAAGGCATAAGTAAAGCACAGCGGTGAAGGGTGGTGGTTTCAAATGGGATAGGTTGGGTTTGAGTCCTGACTCCTAACACTTCCTGGCTATAGGATTTTGGCAGACTGATTTCCCCTCTGAGCCTCACCTTCTTAATCTGTAAATGGGGATAACAATAGTAACTTCCCTCTTTGGGATTTTGTGAGCATCAAATGACAAGATGCCCCAGACAATGCTTGGCCCAGTGCCTGGCACATCATGAGCGCTAGGAATTCGGGAGATGTTATAATAACAATGATGGCGATTATTATTGCTGGACCACACTGCTCCCAGAGGGTTACAATATCCGTGGGGGAGCTGCACTGGCCGTAGGCAAGGTTACATAATTCCCCAGGGAGGTGATGCTTCCCTGGAGGCTTTGGTCTCCACGGAGGAAGAGGCTAGAGATTTCTGAGGCGATGGTGAGGGACCGCCCCAATGCATCTAGGAACCCGAGGTGGGTTGAAGCCCTAAGAAATCAGAGTCTGACACTGCTGGCTTTCCCTCCCTGTGGCTTGTTTGTCTCTCCCTGCCCATCTTCTCAGTTTCAGTTTCTCTGAGCATCACCCCCGGCCCCTGCAATAATCCCTTCCTTTGGTACCTCCGAGTCTTCTTTGAAACTCTCTCCAGGCTCGATCTGTGGATATTGCTTCTGTTTGCCCTCTTTCTACCCTGCTGCCGGCTCCAACTAGCCATCTGATCAGCGCTGATTTCCTGTTTCCTGAAGCCTCAGGCTCATCCATCCCTCCCTGCTGCGGAGAACAGACTTAACACGGCCCTACGCACTGGCCTTCATCCTTAAGCTCTACCTTCCTCCCTCCTGGCGACCCCCCAGTGTCCCTTGGGAGCACATTTGTTCAGACTTTGGTCGCCCCCTCGCATCCTGGCCCCACCTCCGGAACCCTGCGCTGGTGGTAGAGGTGGGGGTACCTCCGACGCCAGCCGCGTCCTTAGGACAGCTGCAGCCTGGGGATGGAGTGGGGGGGGGGATGCTCCCGAATGCATTCTCTCTGGTCACTTCCTCCCCAGCTGGGGCTGGGGATATCTGGAAGGCCAAGACCCCATCCCCGGAGGAGCGGAGGGCACAGCCGCCTCCCCATTTCCGATGCTGGGAAATGCCTCCCACCCATTCCACCCCACCCCTGGACAGCTGCCCCCATTCAGGCTCAGGCCTGGGGGGTGGGGGGAGTAGGGTGGGAAATGTTGTGGTCTTGATCATCTCCCAAGGTCTTGACCCCGCCCCCCCGCAGTGAAGATTCTGCCCTCTCCCGAAGGTCCAGACCTTTCAAAAGTTTCTGACACCCCCCCATGTCGTTGCCCCCCGCCCCCCGCCCCAACCTCTTACAAGCTCCCAAAAGAAACTCTGGATTCTGCAGTGGGCAGGAGAGGAGGAGGGGCGGCAGGTGGCGAGTGCCGGGGACTTAAGTTATCTGCAGACTTGGAGCCTCGGAAAAGGGTCATGATCCTCAGGACCCCATCCCACCCTCGCCCCCTCCTTCCTTCCTCCCCCGCCGCGCGGCCCCTTTAAGCCCAGAGCCGGCCGGTCCTCAGTGGCTGCGCGCCGGCGAGTGTGTGTGTGAGTGCGCGGGGAGGGGGCGGGCGCAGTGTCTCCATGGCGACGCGGCGGTGACGTCGCCGGCCGGGGGGCGTGGGCGTCCCGGCCCCGGAGTGCGATATTAACCCGGGAGGCGGCGGCGGGGAGGGGAGAGGCTCTGAGAGGCGAGGCCGGGTGAAGCGCCGAGGGCGGCCCGACGGGCGCGGGACGGGACGGGGCAGCGCGGGCGCCGGGAGCTGCGGCCCGGAGTCGGGGCGCCTCGCCCCGGGCCCCCCAGCATGAAGACCCCGGCGGACACAGGTGGGGGCGGGGGCAGCACGTGTGGGGGAGACTTGTTGCCCCGGGAAATCAGGCGGAGAAACTTTGGGGGGGCTGGAGGGTTCCGGGGTAGCCTGAGTGATCCCCAGCTCCGGGGGACCCCCGAGCACTCGAGACCTGTTGCTTCTCGTGGCGCAAGCGAGGGGCGCTGCATGGGATCCCCAATTTCTGGGTCCGGGCGGAGTGGTGTGGGTGCTGCGAGTCCTGGTCCTCTCCCTGCTGGACCCCGAAAGCTGGGTTCTCCCCCACTCTCGGGATCACGGGGGTGGCGGGGTCCCTCCCCACCGCTCTGTCACGTTGCACTCTGGGGGCCGGGACGTGTGCGGGGCGTGTGTGGGGGGGCTGTCCACGGGGCCCGCTATTCCCGGTTTCGCGCTGCGTGGTCCGGCCCATGACCTTCACCGCGGCGCGTGCCCCGCACCGGCTTAGAGGGGGATACGGGATGGCTTCTAGGAGGAGGGCGTGATTGGGGAACCCAAGACTCGGGGTCCGGGCTGCGCCGCCCCTCCCCCGCCCGTCTCCGCCGGCTCCTCGCTCCCCCGCCCGCGCCGAGTCGCAAAGTTCCAAAGCGCAGCCTGAACGTTCGAAAAAGGAACTTTTTGTTTCCGACCTTAGAACGCGCGGCTTTAAGGTGGCTCCGGGGAGACCTGGGTACCCTCCTCCCGCGCCGCCGGGGCCCCGGGGTTGAGGAGGG
>LNAC01000268.1:239627-277560 GCA_002007465.1 Ailurus styani
CGCGTGCGTGCGGCGGTGGTAGAGGAACTTGGTCATGTTGCTGAACGTCTTGCCACAGCGGCAGCGATGCAAGGGGTTGGCGGTGTGAGCCCGCCGGTGCGCCACCAGCGTGAGCTCCGTGCCGAAGCCGCGGCCGCAGTCCACACAGAGGTAGCGCGCTTCGCCGCGGTGCAGCCGCAGGTGCTGCTCCAGGGAGGCGGCTTTCTTGAAGACCTTGGAGCAGGTGGTACACTCGTGCGTGCCCCCGACGTGGGCCCGCCCGTGAGCCAGCAGCCGGTTGGCCGAGCTGAAGCTGCGCTGGCACTGGCCACAGTGGAAGGGCTGGGCCCCCGGTGCCAGGCCGCGGGAGGCCCGCCGGTGTCGTCGACGTGCCTCGGTGGAGGCCCAGCGTTGGGGACAATCCCCGCAGCCCTGGGCCTGGCCGGCTGGGGACCTGTTGCCTCCTACAGCATCATCACTGACCTCTGCCACCACCTCCTCTTCCTCCTCTGTGTCTTCCTCGTCGTCTTCCTCCTCCTCTTCTTCCTCCTCCTCCAGCCCATTACGCTCTTCCTTCTCTAGGGAGTCAAAGTGGGTGCCCTGATGCTCCAAGAACTCCTCGGGGGTGGCACAGAGGGTGGAGCACTCAGGACACTCGTAGGGCTCCATCTTAACTTCGGGCGGAGCAGGCGGTGGAGGGGGTGGTGTCGGCGGGGGCAGCGGCGGTGGCACTGGCGGCTCCCCCGCAGCGGCAGAAAGGTGCTGGGCCTTGCGATGGGCCACCCACAGCTCAGGCGAGGGGAAGAGCTCCTGGCAGTCCCCGCACTGGTACTGGATCTGGCTTGCAGACTCCCGGAGGTGGGCGTCCTGGTGGGCGAGGAGCTCGCCAGGGGACAATATGAGCTGGCTGCACTCCCCACACTGGAAAGGCCCATCCTCGGGCCCTGCCATGAGCTCTGGCTCCAGGCTAGGATCCTGGGTGGCCAGGGCCTCGTCCTCGGCAACAGTGGGCACGTGCTGCTCCTGGTGCGAGAGGACTTCCTCCAGCGTGTTGTAGAGGCTGCCACACTCAGAGCACATGAACTGGTGATGCTGGAAAAAAAGGGATGAGGCCAGGGCCTCCCCTGGTGTCATCTCGGTCACCTCTGCTGACATCTCTGACATCTCCGTCATCTCCCCAAACATCGGTGTCGACGTCTCCACCGCCCCTGGCGACATCTGTGCAGGCAGCTCCGCCACTTCGGCTGCCACCTCTGCCATGGCGGGGAGGGCAGTGCCTGGAGAAAGACGGTGGAGCTGGTGAGATGTCAGGAACCCAGGAAGGAGCTTCCCGGCTCGTCCCCTCACTCACCAGCCTCTATCACCCAGCAAGCCTGGATCCAGTGCTGACGCCTCAGTTTTCACTGAACATGAGACTCAGAAGTAGACATGTGCCCCATGGTGCCAGACACCTGTAAGACAGCGACAACCCCCTTTCTGAGAACATGTGTCTCATTATGCCTCTTGACCTCTGCCCAGTTTCCTCACTGGGCACCCCCTTTCTTCTTGCTATATATATGGACACGCACAGATGCAGCAAAGAGTTCAAGAGCGCAGGCTTTTGGATGAGACTGCCCTTGGCTTGAATCTGAGCTCCCGCACTTACTTCCTCTCTCTGACACTGTTTTGTCACCAGGGCTGACCAGGAACGCCCTGGTACCTGAGAAAGGTCAGACAGAGCCATGACTTGTAGTTCTCCAGAAATGTTCCTGAATCTGAAGTCTTTCCTGTTGCTATTCCTTCTTCTGAAAAAATTCTCTCCTTTTCTGGTCTAGCAAAATCCTACCCAGCATTTCCTTTGTGAAGCATTTTCTGACAACATCTCTACATCCTCACGGGGGATGTCCACTCCTGCCTCTTTGGGATTCCTATGGTAATCTGTGCCACCTCTATCAAAACCAATATCACCAGCCCAGGATACAGTCAGTGCTCCTCTCCAGACTGAGCATGCAGGCATGGCAGGGCTGATTCACTGTACGGGCTGATATCACCAACAAAACCATGTACCTGGGATGGGCATTTTTAACTTCTGAACTTCCCTCTACATGCCTCCATCTCTCTCCCTTTCTATGCGTGTGGCCTCAACACAACCCAGCACTTGAGCAAATGACAGCACCCCTCACAGGTGAGTTTCTGAATCCAGCCTCCTCCATCTCCATCTCTTCTTTAACTCATCTGTTAGTGCCAGAGGGCAGGCAAAGTTGCTCATATTAAGCTCCCAGAGAGCAGAGAAGTTAGTCTCTTCATCACTGATGTATTTCCAGCACCAAGAACAATGAGTAGCCCACAACAGGTACTCAATAGATATTCTGTGAATGAGGGCGCCTGGGTGGCTCAGTGGGTTAAAGCCTCTGCCTTCGGCTCAGGTCATGATCTCAGGGTCCTGGGATCAAGGCCTGCATCGGGCTCCCTGCTCAGTGGGGAGCCTGCTTCCTCCTCTCTCTCTGCCTGCCTCTCTGCCTACTTGTGATCTCCCTCTCTGGGTCAAATAAATAAATAAATAAATCTTAAAAAAAAAAAAAGATATTCTGTGAATGAATACTACTCCCATCAGGAAGTGAGGCCATGAGACTCTAACTCTCCCTGTGCCCATTCCACTTCTCCCAACAGACCAACTTTCCCAATGGACCGTGAACTCCCACAGTAACACAGCCCAGCACACTAACCCTAACCCTAACCCTGTTTTCAGTTGATGCCCAAAAAATGCTCCTTGAATAAGTGATTCACTAAAAGCCCAGAAGTTACTTTTTCTTAACTACCTATTCCAACTCCCTCATTAACATTTGAGTTGCCAGGGCCCTGCACACAACAGCCACCCAATAAAGGATCTTCCTGGAAGGAGTCAGCCTGGAGCCCTGGAGTTCAGTTTTTTCCTTGTTTACAGCCATACTCCAAACAGAACTCCCATGGGGTGAGGCCCAAGGCCTGGTGTAAGGCTTACACAAAGTAGGCACCTAGTAAATGTCCCTCTGGAAGGTGGCCCCAGCAATCCAAAAATTTGGACTTTCTGTCTACATTCCTCCTTTCCCAATTGCGGGATTGTGTACTATTGGTGGGGAGGAGATAGGGGCTTTTTACACAGTAGATCAGTAAGTCCTTCCAGGAAAGAACCCACCAGGGGCCTGGAAGTTCAACTTTCCCGCTACACGTCCCTGTTCACCGACCAGACTTATCAACTCCGCTGCAGGACAGCACCCTGCAAGGGGTGGGGGCGGCGGGCTCCAGGGTAGGGTCCTGCAAGCCGCACCCGCCGACTCAATGCCCTAGGGCACATAGGAAGGAGCGCTCTCCTTCCGCTCCACGCCGCTCCCGCGCTAGCGCAGGCCCCAAGGCTCTTCGTCCCCTCCCCGGTGTCCCCTTCGTTCTCCCTCCGCCCTCTCCGTGTGCCCAGCGCTCTCTTCCCTCGCCCGCCCCGCGGCGCCCTCACCCGTCTCTCTTGCCTCCTGCAGCCCCCGCCGCTCTTGACACAGACCCTCTCTGCTCCAGGCGTGCGGGACCCCTCACTATCCACGCCTCCCATTGGGCGGTGCCCTTACCCGTGGCAGCCAGTCAGAGCCAGCAGCGAAGGGCACGCGCCCTTGCGCCTGCGTGTTGACGCTCAGGCGGGCCTCGGCGAGTTCCTCCACGCACACAACTGGGCCCTGTGGGCGGAGCTTGGGGTGGGGGCTGAGACAAGCGCCTGCGCAGTGCTTTTGGGCTAGTCTGCCAAAAATCAGAGTTAAAGTGGTGAGAAGTGGGCATCACTAGAAAGCGAGGGCCTATGGAGTGAACTGGATCGCGGGAGACCTTGACAGAGGTGTTATTTCGTAGGTGAAGAGGCTGAGCATGCCTGAGAGCATAGATTTGGAGCCAGAAACATTTGGGGTACTTCTCTCAGGGCCTCACTTTTACTCCTGTGTAAAATGGGCTTGAATCACATCCACCTCAAAGGCTGTTGAGGGGATTGAATGAAATCAAACACGTAAAAACGCTCAGCACAGGGCCTGATACACCGTGGATGCTCACTATAACCCATCTAGCATGGATGTAGTCCTTCCCAGTTTGTAAAACTGCTTTCCCTTCCCTCCCACTCTTCAGTTAATTTAACGATATTCACTTATCCTGCCCCTACTGTGTGTCTGGCCCAGGACTAGGCCTCAATAGGTGACAATTGCCATTAGGGAGAGGGACTCTTCCAAGGTCACTGCTGCAGCCCAAGCAGAATCAGTGCTGAGCCAGTGCTAAGCAGGACCGAGGCCCCTTCCCTTTCAAGGGGAGGTAATTCCAGGGGTGGGAACCACTCCGGGGAGGGGACTTGTTTCAAGGTACCTGTGAGCCTTGACCTTGAGTCACCTAAGTGTGTGTGTGTGTGTGTGTGTGTGTGTGTGTGTGTGTGTAGGGGCTACCGTGCCCAAGGTCCCGCCTCAGGGGAGCTGCTTAGACATGCGGCCTGGACTCCAGTTCTCTTGATAGGGACCTGCCCTCGCCAAAGTGCAACTTGCAGGTGCAGGTTAGAGAGAGGGTATTGGGAAGACCCTAACCTTGGAAGGCAAAGATTGGAAAGGGTTGTTGCGGGGAGGGTGGTTTGAGACAGGAAGAAGGTGGCTGACTGTAATAGGAGGACCGGATCGTGATGGATGACATCAAGAAGTGAACAGTCAGGATGCAGGGGCCTATTGCAATTGGGAAGGAGGTACTGGTTCCTAACATGAGATGGGAGGAGCTTCCTGGTCTTGATCGGGGAAGGAACTTAGGAGACGGGGGCTTCTGTTGGATGAAAACAGATTCCAGTTGGGGTCATGAGATGGCACAGTTGTGACGTAGGTTCCTGGTTGCCATTAGGAGTAAGGGGCAGTCTGATGGAGGAGCGGCCAAGTCCAGATCATAAGGGGCCCGGAAGCTATTTGAAGCCAGGACTGTCGCTACTGATCCTTTGGCATGGGCAGCTGGGAGCACTGGTAATCTGGGCGTCTAGATCGTGTTTAGGATGGGGCCGTAGTCCATGAGATGAGTATTTCCAACAGAGCTTGACGCGGGGCAATAAGGACCCGGCGGTTTAAGCCACGAGCGGACAGAAGCAACCCTGCAAACGGGCACCAGAACCAACTCAGACGCGGAAATCACTCTCGCTCTGCGCAGGCGCGGCACTGGCGGGCACTACGCTACGGTTGGAGGCGGGCCCGGAGGGGTGGGGCTTGGAAGCTTCACTCTGCGCTTGCGCCTAAGGGGCGTGGCGGTCGCACCTGCGCGAGTTGGGGGAAGGAGGAGGGGCGAGGTGACGCAGGCGTAATAATAGAGAAGGTGCCAGAAAGATCCAAAACAAGTGGCTGCGGCCGTCGCCCAGGAGTCGTCAGACGCCGAAATCCGGTGAGGATCCGGAGAGGCCTGAGGGCGGCTGGTGGCGGGTAGACGGAACCACCTGGGTGTTGGGGGGAGAGCGGTACCGCCCTAACAGGGCGAGGGGGTCGGGATCGGACACCACCACCTGCGTGGGGCGACGGGCTGGTTTGGTCGGTTCCACTTGTGGGGGGCAGAGGGTTACTTTCGGACGCTACCATTCCGGTGGAGCCGCGGCGCTGATCGGACAATACCACTGGACAGAGCCAAGGGGCACGTCCGGACAGTACTGCCCAGAGTCAAAGAGCAGTTGGCAGGGGTCCCTGGGATGGGCCCCCACGCTTGTTGGGAACGAATCACTTGGTCGGGTCCGGAGGCTGGTTCGGGACATACCACCTGGGGAGGGGCGTTCGGGCTGGGCAGGCCCGACTGGTGGGAGGACGAGCGGGGTCTAGCGTCTCGACCTGTTACTAGGGGACCTCGGGCGATACCATTCCTTTCTGGGGGAAGGGGAGCGGCAGAAAAGATTGGGGTGCGAAGGTGGCCCTGCCCGGCAGGACGGGGCGGGGGAGACGCGGCGGCGGGGGCGGGGTCTGGGTCCCCGCGTCGCTGACCATTGCCCCCTCCCCGCTGTGTGTGTTCTAGCCCCTGGTTCAGAGCTTGTGCCGCCCCCCTCCCCCGGGTATGGCGCTGTCCGGGTTGACCCCGGCCCCAAGCTGGGAGGAGGATGAATGCCTGGACTACTACGGGATGCTGTCGCTTCACCGTATGTTCGAGGTGGTGGGCGGGCAGCTGACCGAGTGCGAGCTGGAGCTGCTGGCCTTCCTGCTCGACGAGGCCCCCGGCGCGGCCGGCGGTCTGGCCCGCGCGCGAAGCGGCCTGGAGCTGCTGCTGGAGCTGGAGCGCCGCGGGCAGTGCGACGAGAGCAACCTTCGGCTGCTGGGGCAACTCCTGCGCGTGCTGGCGCGCCACGACCTGCTGCCGCACCTGGCGCGTAAGAGGCGCCGGCCAGGTATGGTTGAATGGGAGGGTGACAGACTTCCGGTGGGGACGGGGCCTTGCCCTTGCTGGGCCTCCATGGTGGCCTGATAGGGACAGCCCAGTATCAGCCTATGTCCCAACTCGCTCCTCCCCTTTGCTCAGAGTATCAATGAGGAACACAACAGGGAGGAGGCACGGCTTTGGGAGAGGTGAGCTTGTGGAATTTAGCCACAGCAGTGGCGTTGGTGGCCAGTGTTTATGGAGGGCTTATTTCATGCTAGGCACAGCAGTAAGCTGTTCGTGTGAACTGTCACCTTATATCCTCCCGGTAATCCCATGAGGAAGTCCTGTTAGTGTCTCCATCTTAACAGGGAAAAGAACAGGGTTAAGAGAAGTTAAGCAGCTTGCCCACGTGTAAGAACTGAATCCTGTGTGCCGAGCACAGGAGGTACAAGGTGTTGGGACTGACAAAGTGTTTGTTCCATGAAGTTTATGTTTAGTGGGGGGAGGCGGCCATTAAGGCTGATAGGTCATTTTTAGACATGGTTATAGAAAGCCTAAAGCAAAGTTAAGAGAATAGAGAGAGTAGGAAGTGTTTCATAGTGAAGGGAGTCCTCCCCGCAGCCCCCCCCCCCGCGCCTGGCCCCCAGAGTGGATAACCAGTCAAAACCTTTCTGAGAAACCGATGTTTAGACTGCAGCTCTGCTCCTGGTATGCGTAGATCTCAGAGGAGAAAATGCCAGGCAGAGGGAAAGACGAGCTTTCAAGCTCTGAGTCAGTACTGAGTTTGGTATCAACAGAGACCAGTGTGGCAGGAGCAGGGGCACCGACAGAGCAGGAGCAGAGAGGGAGATAGGAAGCCACTTCACACAGGGGCTGGCAGATGACACAGGTAGAAAGTGGGGGAGTCAGGATTCAGACCTGGCCGGCTTGGCTCTGAGTAGATGGCCTTCATCCTGTGAGGGAAGTACTGGAGGAGCAGTTCTGAGAGGGTGAGGAACCCGCGGGTTTAAGGGCCAGGAGTCCTGTGTGTGCACAGGCCTTGAGCTCTAGAGGCCTCGGCTGGGCCATTAGAGGTGCAGAGTTGAGTCTCGGAGGGGGATCTCGAACTTCCCTTGGCCAGAGGAAGCCCATGGGAATTGGGTAACCAGGAGAAGGACACCACTAGAGAAGAACCGACTGTAGTTTTGGAAAAATATATGTGGAGGTTAGGCTGTGGAAGAGAGGATTTGGAGAGCCTGCTTACTCCTTGGGGCCTGAGAGGGTGTTGGGAGCAGTTCGAGGCAGGGGGAGAGGGGCAACACTGCAGGGATCTTGACCATGACTCGGCTTACAGAATCCAGCGCTGACCATTGGAGCTGCTCTAGACGTGCGTTGGCCGGCCCCAGGAGGTCACGAGTCCCCTCTGTCTCTGTAGGCATATAGTGACCACTGGGCAGGAAGTGTTTGGGAGGGAGCTGCTGTCTGGGCTCTGAGCTCTGGGGAACTCAGGCACCTAGTGGGGCAGGGTTCCATCTCCAGGCGGGAATTGGAAGCTGGGCCAGGGAGGGGCTGGAGACCGTGAATACTTCTTGTTTTTCTCTTCCTGAAGTGTCTCCGGAACGCTACAACTACGGCACCTCCAGCTCTTCTTCCAAAAGGACTGAAGGCAGTCGCCGTCGCCGTCGGCAATCAAGCGGTACTTCAGATGCCCAGCAGGGTCAGTGGGAGACAGGTGAGCCTCACGAGGTGGGCGTGATGGCCTTTCTCCTCCTGATCCCTGATGAACCCTCTCTAGTCCAGCCTGTCAAGAATGGGGCCCAAGGGGTCATTCTGCCTCCACGTCACGTTGTGTGTGGTGTTTATTCTACAGAAGCATGTGTCCGGAAGCAATGTATGGAATTGTTTGTGGTGGTTTTATAGGGCATCCGAATGACATCACACGGTGGGTAGTCTTCACGTGGCTGGCTCTGCTGGACACATGTCTGAGGTTTATTCACGTCAAGGATTTTTAATTTGTATCTTTTAATTGCCCTGCCAATTAATTTAGGCCGCCTCCTCTTCCCTAGTTCCTAAATTATTCAAACATAATTTCAAACATACAGAGAAGTTGAAAGATGAGTGCAGTGAGCATGTTTCTATTTTCCATCTCGGTTCAGTAATTTTAACATTTTGCCACTTTTGCTTTACATGTGTATATGTGTAAGGATGGATTTTTGGTTACATGTATACATATGTAATGATGGATTTTTGGTTGAAAGGTTTGGGAGTGAGTTACAGCCATCAGGACACTTCATCCCTAAATCAGCAGGCATTTCTTGAGAATGAGGTTATCTCCAGACCATTATCATACCTAAGAAAATAAATACTAATCCTCTGATATCCTCATGTTTCATTTTCATATCTCCCCTAGGATGGTCTCTAGTCTCAGGACCCACACATAGTTGAGTTTGTCTGTTCTTTTTTTTTTTTTTAAGATTTTAATTATTTATTAGAGAAAGAGAGAATGAAAGCAGGGGAAGCAGCAGAGAGAGGGAGAAGCAGACCCCCCGCTGAGCAGGGAGCTCAGTGGGGGCTCCATCCCAGGACCCTCGGATCATGACCTGAGCCGAAGGTAGACGCTTAACCCACTGAGCCACCCAGGCGCCCCTGCATTCATTTATTGTGTCTCGTTAATCTCGTACTTGAGAACCCAAACTCCTTCCCCACCCCAGATTTCTTTTCTTCCTATGACATTGGCTTATTGACTCTGTCCGTCTGCTTGTTTTGTAGAATGTCACGATTGTTTTGGAAGTGTCCATTTCCTCATGGGGTCCTGGAACTGGTGTAGCTCCTGTGAAGTGGGGAGCCCCCGCACCCTCACCCCAGAGACAAGCACAGAAGCAGCCCCTGGGAGTTGTTTCTAGTTCATGACTTGAAACTCGAAAACCCTGTAAATGTGTGGCCAAAAGAGTAGAGAGTAGATTCCAGGACTGAGAGTTGAGTGAAGTAAAGTAAGGTGCAATAAAAAGTGGGTCAGGAGGCTTGATGAGATTCAGGTTACATGTTTTGGCAGGAATGCTCCTTGGTTGATGCTGCGTGCTTTGCGTTGGAGCACATCAGGAGGCTGACGGTCTGGTTTTCTTGCTGTGAGTGGGCAGGTTTGAGCACTTGGTTGAGTGGTGTCTGCCATATTTGTCCTTTCTAAAGGGACATTTCCCCTTTTAATGGTTAGTCAGTCTGGGGTGGGGAACACCTTGGCACGTCTTATTCCCAGCAGCATTCCTAGTGGGTTTGGTAGGCGTCGGTGATCTCTGCCCGAACCAGTGATGACACTGGTGTTCACAAAATGGTGATTTTCTTACTCTTTTCCAATAGTCTGTTAGCTGGCACTCTTTCGAGACTTTTCCTTTTTTTCTCTTTTCTTGGGAGGAGAGAGAGCAGCATTATGGATTCCTGTATAATTATTTATTTACCGTGTTAGAATCCATTAGTCATTCTTCCTGAGGTTCGAATTGACTAGCTCCTACTGTCTTTTTGATGTGGCTCCATCATTCTTTGGGCTTCCTGGTCTGGGGCACTGCAAGGTGTCTGGACTCACCTTGTACTTTTCCTTCACCGGCTTTGTAATCAGCTGTTTCCAGAAGACGCCTGGTTTCTTCTAGGGGCACTGGCATTTAGAGACCCAGACCTGGGTGCTGAGTGTGTGTTGTTTCTGGGCCCTTTTAGTGAACAGAGCTAGAAGTTGCTTTAAAAAAATTCGTATTTTTTGGGGAACCTTGGGTGGCTCAGTGGGTTAAGTGTCCAACTCTCGATTTTGGCTTAGGTCATAATTTCAACGTGCCCCATCTTTCTCATGATCACAAATCAAGCCCTGCGTCCAGCTCTGTGCTGAGCGAGGCGCTGCTTAGGGTGCTCTCTCTCCCTCTCCCCTTCTTGTTCTTGCGTGCATGCGTGCTCGCTCTATCTCCCCCCCACCAAAATTCGTTTTAGTGTTTTCAGAATTCATATTACAAAGACTTGTCTCTTATACCCTAGAAATTTTGGTTATTAATAGTTTTGAGATAACAGATTTATTTGTTTCTTTTTACGACAGTTGTAGCTTTGAAAGTACGTCAGTACCGCTGCTGACTATATCTGCTGAATGAAGCACAGACCATTTATTTGTGGTTCTTCCTGTCCTAGGAGTATATCCCACTGAGAGTTTACAGTCAGAGTGTTCTTCCAAGTTACTTGAAATAATTCTTCTCCAGTTCATGTTACCAATTATACATACAGCTAGGTTTGTTTCTGTTTAATTTTATGGTTGGTGTTTTTGTCTCTTTAATTTTTTGAGTATGTAAAACAGTTTTATGACTCAAAAGTCAAAACTAATGTAACATGAGAAAGATGTTCGCAGAAGGATCGTTTCCACTGGCCCCCAACCCCCTAGTGAGTAGGTAACTTAATTTCATTCATTTTTATTTACTTTTACAGTGTTTTGTTTTATAGAAATAGCAAGTTTGTATGTATTCTTACTTTCTTTCTTTTTAATGCAAGATGTAACAAATTATAGACACTTGTTTTGTACCTTTTACTTTCTAACAAAATCAATCCCGGGTAATTACCCTGTGTACTGGTTGCCAGATATTTACATTGTGTTCCCATTGAGACCGTCAGGAACAATGCCCCAGTGGTCTGTTGTCCTGCTTGTTTCCTGGTGGGGCTGTGCGGGGCTTTCTTCCGGGTCAGACCTGGCAGTAGGGCTGCAGGGTGGTGGGGTGCGCTCTTTTGGGTGACGCTAGGTTCTACTCACTGCTCGTCTTACGGACCGGGCCACTGAGGCCCCGGAAGCAGAGGGGCTCACCCAGGGTCTCACGGCACGGAGACCAGCCTTGAGCCCTTTTGCAGGCCCCTGCCGCCGTGCTCTCCCTGTTATCCTGGTCCTCAGTGCGCCCCACCTTTTTCTCCTCAGGCTCCCCACCAACCAAGCGGCAGCGGCGGAGTCGGGGCCGGCCCAGTGGTGGTGCCAGGCGGCGGCGGAGAGGGGCCCCCGCCGCCCCCCAGCAGCCGCAGGAGCCAGCCAGACCTGCCTCAGAAGGCAAAGTGACCTGTGGTAGGTGTCTGTGGGCCTCGGCGAACGCGTGGCTGGTGCTCTCGGCCGGCCGCTAAGCCCCGGGGTGGCAGAGGCAGGTGCTCCTGCAGCGTGTGGCGCACCCCGGTGGGGAGGCGACGGTTCCCCTTCGTCCTTCTCCTCCTGCTCATCTCTGTCCTGCCGCTTGTAGAACGATCATGTGTGCGACCTCCTCCAGCAAGCTTTGCCCGACGACCCCTTGCTCTCAATTTTGTTTTTTTCAGTAAACATTTTTATAGGTTTACTTACTCTGTAGTAGAATAACGCGCGGGTAAAAAAATGAGGATCCTGGGGCAGGCTGCCAGAGTCACCTCTTAGCCTTGGCATTTAGCTGGGTTGTCTGACCTTGGGCAGGTGACTGAACCCTTCTTTGTAAAACGAGGCTGATAGGGTGCTTCCCAACTGAGCTTGTTGAGAGAGAAAATGAATTAACCTGGTAGTGTGTTCGCCCCAGCGCCTGGCCGGGGGGCCCATGCTGTGTACCGGTTTGTGTGTCGTCTTGCTGTGACTGTGCCGTGTGCTTGGGACAGGAATAGCAGTGAGGGCCCTGCCCTTGGGGAGGCGACCTTCTCGTGGGGTGACAGATCAGTGAAACTGAAGCTCGCTTTAGATAGTGCCATGAACAGAGGGTGGGGAGTGGGTGGAGGAGCCCAGCAGGAGCCAAGCCATTGGGCCCGGCAGACCTTGGAGTGGATGGGATTGTGGATTTTATTCCATACAGCAAGTGTGGTAGTGGGTTTTCAGCAGGGGAGCGGGGTGATATGACACCTGCTTTTATTTTTATTTATTTTTATTTTTTAAAGATTTATTTATTTATTTATTTGACACAGAGAGAGAAATCACAAGTAGGCAGAAAGGCAGGCAGAGAGAGAGGGGGTGAAGCCGGCCCTCCGCTGAGCAGAGAGCCCGATGTGGGGCTCGATCCCAGGACCCTGAGATCATGACCTTAGCCGAAGGCAAGAGGCTTTAACCCACTGAGCCACCCAGGCGCCCCTGACACCTGTTTTTAATGGAACTCTGATCCCATCTGGAAAATGAGTTAATGAATGATGATTTATAAAGTGCTTAGAAGCGTGCCAGGTATAGATAGGTAAAGCATGTGCCATGACAGGTGCCTGTTTAAGTAAATTTTTTTTTAAAGATTTTATTTATTTATTTGACACATAGAGAGAGATCACAAGTAGGCAGAGAGGCAGGCAGAGAGAGAGGGGGAAGCAGGCTCCCTGCTGAGCAGAGAGCCCTATATGGGCCTCTATCCCAGGACCCTGAGATCATGACCTGAGCCGAAGGCAGAGGCTTTAACCCACTGAGCCACCCAGGCGCCCAATGTTTAAGTAAATTAAACAAAAAGGAACCAGGAAACGGAGGGAAGAGGCTGGACAGCCCAACCAGGAGAGGTGAAAGGTCCGGCCGGGGGAAGTTCTCTTGGGGAAAAGGAGGCACTAACAGGGTTGCTTGGGCCTGCATGTGTCTTAGGCTGGTGGGTTGCGGGCCCTGCTATAGAGATTCGTGCTTGGACCTTGCCTTTGAGAAACGTGGCCCTGAGGGGCGTGGGTGGGCGCGCTATCACTCAGCCTGCACCTCTTTGGTTCGCTGTCCTCTGAGCGTCCCATCCACTCCACCGATGAGGCTGCAGACACATGTGCTGGGTGCCGCCGGGAGGAGCAGACGGGAAGAGCCAGCTGGTGTCCTCCGACAACCCTCCGCTGGGCAGTGTCCTCCGACAACCCTCCGCTGGACGGGGTGGCTGCCCGGGGTGACTCTCTCCTGAGGCAGGCGGTCATGAGCAGAGCCACCCGGCTGGCTGGGCAGCAGACTCCTGAGGGAGCCCGCGGAGCTGAGGCCGGAGAGGGGTCTTGCTGCCCCGGAGGCTTCAGCCTCTTCCCCGAGGGCAGGGCTGTGGCGGGGTCTTGCTGGGAGGACTGAGCAGGTCTGACTGCTGACTCATGAGGCCGGGTGGGGCTGGTGGTTCCCTCCGAAAGCCGGGACGCCTCACCTTTAATGAGGCCCAAGACCAGGGGTGGAGAGAGGCTCCTTCAGACTAGAGTGACCTGCCATTCTTGTCCCCTCGTGTGTGACAGCTGTGGGGCTTAACCCCAGTCAACTGCCCTCCTCAGAGGGGCCGAACCGGACCAGATTCTGGGTTTCTGAAGGGGAAGGGTGTCCGGAGTACCCCAGGTTTGGACACAGGACCTTTGAGTTTCCACATCCCCTTCAGGGCCACGCACCGGCCACTGTGCTGGGCGCACTATTCGCTCGTCCCTGACTTTTCAAGACAGCCCTGAGGTAGGGGTGACGGCCCCCACCCTGCAGAGTGGCAGGCTTGGTTCATGCCCTTATTCCACGTGTGTTCTTAGGGTGCTTGATGTGCGCTGGGCACGGTGGGGACTCGGCGCTTGTGCTCCTGGAGCGGGTGTTTTGGTGGGAGGAGAAAGTCGACAGAAACTTCAGATGGCAGCTGAGAAGAGAAGGCAGGGCAGGGGGGTAGGGAGTGATGGAAAATGGTTTTAGATGTAGTTTCAAGGTAGGGTGGTCTCAGAAGTCCCCTTGGAAGAGACAGCAAGTGTGTGGATGGCTGGGGAAGAGTGTTCTAGAGCTGGGGACAGCAGGTGTCAAGGTCCAAGTAGGCCTGAGCCAGTGGTGGTGAAGGGCTGGTGAGGAAACTGGCCAGGCTGGAGCCCGGGGAGCAAGGGGGCTGCTGGGAGGTGAGCGCAGGAGAGGTGGGGGGCCTGTCCTGTGGGACTGGGGGCCAGGGCTTTCACTGCTTTACATGATGGAAAGCGCCAGAGAATGTGCGTGACAGGAGGAGCTTTGCTGTTTTCCCTGTTTTCTGCGGAGAAGGTACAGAGGCAGGCACACCAGCGTGATGACCCCACCCCCCCTTCACTGCGCCTCAGCCCTCATCAGCTTGTGGGTGATTCTGTTGCACCGTCCACGGTGTTTTGGAGTCACTTTCAGGGGTCTTGTTATTTCATCTGTCAGTTTTTCACTGTGTATCTCTAAAAGATCAGAATTCTTGAAAAAGTACCGAAAAAATTAAGTTCCTTACTGTTAGATATCCAGTTTGTCTCAGAAGTGCTGGTTTTGTCTGTTTAAGTTTAGTTTATTTGATAGCAGGCAGGGGGGAGGGGCAAAGGAACATGCAGACTCTCCACTGAGCACGGAGCCCGATGTGGGCTCGATCCCAGGCTGCTGGGATCATGACCTGAGCTGAAGTCCAACACTTAACCGACTGAGCCACCCAGGGGCCCTAATGCTGGCTCTTGGAAGTCTCTCCTGATCTCAGAGATTTCTCCTGCCTTGTCAGTTCTCTCTCCCGCACCCCCAAGCTTTGTATTTGTTGAAAGTAGTTGTCCTGTAGTGTTTCCTAAAGACTGGATTTTGCCAATTGCATCCTGCAGTCGAGTAGATTGATACGGTCCCCTATCGTCTGTGTTTCCTGAAAATTGGTGGTTGGTCTGGCGAGGCTTGATCAGATTCTGGTGTGATGTTTTATTTTCAGACTCACTTCCCAGGTGGTGGTGTGGCCTTCCATTGGGAAGCAGGTGGTGAGTGGCTGCTTATCTTTCTCCGATGTTGGCGGCAGCGTCTCCTCGTTGCCTTGATCTGTTAGTTCAGTAGAACCTTGTATTTGACATGACGCCGTGGCATCCTGGGGAAGACTGAAGCAAGGGGTGGGTGCTGCTGTTGTCCTGAGGAGGGGGGTGCTGGCCCTGGAGAGGCAGTGGAGGGGCGGGGGTCTTTCCATCGGAGCACTCCGGTTGCCTTCTTCCCCCTTGTGCCTGTCCCTGTCCTTTCCCTGACGCCCCACCAGGAATCCCCGCCCGTCTCATTCTGCCCTAGAGGAGAGAGGGATGAGGTGTGGGGTTGGGGGACAAGAGGATGCTGGGGCCACCAGCGTGCAGGAGCACGAGCAGCTTTCCTCGATGGTAGGGTAGCGCCACACCCTCTGCCCTGGGGACAGGGAGCCTTTCTGCACAGCTGCCCAAGGGGAGAGGGACCGTTGCTAAACGTTTGGTGTTCCTGGCCAGAGGAAGCAATTCAGCCAGCCCCCGGCCCAGGTCACACGGGCCAGACGCTCTTTGCGCCTTGCTCCTCGCGGATACACTGGACCAGCCCGTCCACTTCTCTCCGCATCTACTGCATCTGTCCTGGCCCTTTGGCCTTCCCCGACCCCCTGCCCTGGCTCTGTTCCTGCTGCCTTGCCGCTTCCGCAGTGCGGCCCGAGTCGTCTCGGTGTGAGCTCACGTCCTTCCTGAGGCCCTCGGAGCGCTCGTTGCGTACCAGGCACTGGCCTCTCTACTTGCAGCCAGCCATGTAATCCCCAGAGCGACCCCGTGAGAGCAGGGGCCGGGGTGAGGCTTTACCAAGGAGGCCATTGAGGTGTGGAGGGGTGTGGTCACCTCGCGAGGTCCCCCGGACTCCCTGTCCACCAGCTTGGGCCCTGTCCCTCCAGTCATCCCCTGGTGCCCTTCTCCTCCACGTGGTCCAGCCACCCCGGCCCAGCCTCTGAACGCCTCAAGTTCATTTTCTGTTTCTGGACTTTGAAGCGGCTGTTCTCTCTTCTGGGAATGCTGCTCTGCTTTCTTGTTTTTCTCTCTCGACCTACTTGTCTTCACATTTTACTTCCAGTGTCATTTCCTAGAGAGGTTCGTCTGTTCGTTGCAATCTAAATTATACCTCGCTCTCTCTAATTTTCTCTTGTGGCCCTTGGGACGTCTTTTAATTATAGGGTCCTGTGTATCATTGTGCGAGAGGCCGCCAACAGGACAGGGGTAGTTAAGAGCTCTGGCTGTGGAGCCAGGCACCCGGGTTGGAATTCCAGCTCTGCCATTTCCTGCCTATGTGCCCTTGGGCAGGTGAATCATCCTCTGTGCCTCAGTTTCCCCATCTGCAAAAAGGAGGTAATAGCACTGCCTTATAAGGTTACAGGGAGAATCAAAGGGTCAATAAATGTGATGTGTGTACCAGTCTGCAGTAAATACTCTGTACATGTCACCTATTGTTCTTTGGTCATTTGGGTGAGGACTAAGGGAGAGATGGTGGTTGGTGCCCCTGATCCCTGGCCAGGGGTGGTAATGCAGGTCTTCTACTTGTCCCTTGTCGAGTCTCCTTGTCTCTTTCTCTGAGCGTCACACTGTTGTGTTCCAGACCTGACGTTGGACTCTGGTCTGGGGAAGAATTTCTTTTGTCAATGAGGATAAGGAAAACGCTGTGGGGATTTAGGGCCGAAGATCGGGAGAGCCCTTGGGTAGGGCTTGGCCCATGAGAGTCATTCCCTAACTGGGGTTCCGTATCTTGCAGGCCCACTGGTGGCGGGGTCTGTGTGTCACCTCACATTCCTGGCACTTCGTAAATACATCTGTGGGATGAAAGAACGGATGGGACACACACTAGTCCATCGTGGTTCTGTTTTCCTTCCACCCCCCATGTTGGGGGCAGGCTCTGAACAATTTCTGCCACAGGTTGAGTACCAAGTTGTGCTGAGGAGAAAGGCAATGTGGGAGGGTTTCATCGGCTCCGGACTTGTGGTCCTGTGAGCTGGGCCTTGGTAGGTGAGTGGGGCTGTCCTGGGCAGAGGAGGTGGACAGGTCATCGTGTGAGTGAGTAAGGCTTGTGCTGGGGGCACTGCCCTTGTGACCGGAGGTGGGGCAGGGGAGAACGCAGCCGGGACTGAAGGAGGAGGTGCGGGGGAGGCTGACTCGGGCCCAAGAGAGAGGGGGCCAGCCCTGGGCAGGGGCCGAGGAGTAGAGAGGTGGGTGTCGAAATCACAGTTCCTGTTTCTGGGGGCCTCCTATGGTCGTAGGACCTGGGGCAAGTGCTTCATGAGTTGCTTTTTTTGAATCCTCGTGATTGCACCATGCAGCAGGGACCTCTTGTTTGTCTGTTTATGTTTTTCAGATGGGGAAACTGAGGCTCAGAGAGGTGAGGTCACATGCCCAAGGCCCCACAGCTAGAGAGTGGCAGAGCCGGGACTCGCCTCAAGGTCTGTCGGACTCCGCCACCTGGCTCTGTGCCTCTGCCACTGAGCTGCCCCGTGTGGCCTTGGATAGGTGCTGCCCCTCCCAGTCCCCCGCTCCCTGGCCCACACCAATTGAGGGCATGGTCAGATGCTCGTGGGAGTCTGGGCTGTGGGCCTGGAGGTCTCATGTGGTTGTTAAGATGGTGGGAGTTGGGCTTGAGTGCTGTGGGAAGTCCTAGGCGCCAAGGCCAGGTGGGGTTCCCTGGACCTGGAGCAGAGAGGACGAGGTTCCCTCACAGAAAGAGGAAGGGTTTGTGGGGTGGTTGGAGGAAGTGGGTGGTGCTCAGAAGTCATCTGGGGGAGCAGGGAAATGCCTTCCACCTTGTACCCTGCTGCTGACACCGTGCGTGGAAGGCGAAGGGAGTCGGGCGTGTGGCACTTCCCCTTCCAGAGCTTCAGTTTCCTCATGCATCAGATGGGTGGCATGTGGCCCCTGCCCCCGTGGGGCCAGTCCGGCTGAAGGCTGAGGGTGAAGTGTTTGGCACGTTGGAGCTGTCGGCAGCTGCCGTTCTTGGAGCACCGGTTGGGCACTGTTTGCAGTGCTAGCTACTTCTTTTCCATCCATTGTTCTCTTTTTAATCCTTTCAACAGCTTTTCAGAGTCGGAATTCCCAGGTTCAACCAAGAGCTTGGGCTCAGAGAGGTGCTGACTTATGCCAGGTCATGCAGCGGCGCCTGAAGGCTCTGGGTTAGACTCGTCTCCACTGACCCAAAGCTGCCCTCTGGGGCCCGGGAGGCTCAGTGACCTCTGTGGAGCACTGCCACACCCTGGCCGCGCGACCTTGGGCAAATCCCTTCTCTTCTTGTTGCCTCCGTTTGCTCACCTGTAAATTGGGGTGATAATAGGGCCTGTCTCATGGGGTGTTCATGGATTAAATGAGTTCATGTGTGGGTGGTGCCTGTTGTCATTTCCAGCTCATAGCTGACCCCCACAGCCGGTGTTGTGTGGAGAGGAGGTTCTGTTAGTAGCCTGAGTCACAAGTGGGGCTTTAGTAATCCCACAGGGAGGTGATCCGCCTGAGGTCACATTTATAGTCTGGGACGTCTTGGGTCCTGTCCCTGCAGCAGAGCTGCTCCCTCATTTGGGTCGTAAGCAGCAGAAACTCAGACTGGCCTGAACAAAAAGAGAATCGATCATAGCTGAGAATCTGGGTGTTCCAGGGCCTGTGTGAGGGATTCCCATTTTTTCTTCTCTGCCGGTGACCCCGGGTAGGCCTCATGCTCTCTCCTCCTGGTGGCCAGGTGCCTCCGGCAGCTCCAGGCTTACGGCCCACCCCCTTAGTGGCCTCTGAGGGAAGAGGGCACCTGCTACCAGCAGAGGTGTCCAGGTCCCAGCCTTGAGACCCCTGGGGGGCGCTCACGTGATGGGTGTGGTGGCCCCACAGGAGTCTCACTGAGGGCAGGACAGGGTGAGGCCTGTCGCCTCAAGGCAAGTCCATCAGTCTGTGCATTGGTTCTTTCACAAATCCGTATTGAGCGCCTCCTGTGCCACAGCACTACACCAGTGAATAAAACAGTCCCGTCTTTCTGGGGTGGGGGGCCTCACCGGGGGCTCACCCAGGGGAGACAGGTGATAAGCCTGACAGTGTAAGGGAAAGCACCGAGGTTAGAAGGTGGTAAGTGCCTTGGGAAGAAAGGGAACAGGGTCTGGGGGACTGGGAGGGCGGGGGGCCAGGGTGGAGGTGAAGTTTTATGTGGGGAGGTTGGGAGGCCTCAGTGGGAGGGTGGCGTTTGAAGGAAGTGAGGGAGCAAGTGCTACTGGGCCGGCCAGAGCATCTCCAGCCGAAGGAGAGGCAGGGCTGGGCAGAACTTGCCTGGCGGGTGGGGGTGCTGCAGGGTGCTGAGGCTGGAGTGGGGCACGTGGGGAGAGAGGACGTCACCGGGTCAGGAGGTAACTCACAGAGGCCAGGCCACAGGAGAGAAGCCATGGGAGGGTGTCACCATACCTGGGTGTGGTTACCAGAAGGGGGAAGGATGTGGGTAAGTGCAGTGCAACCCGCGGGGCAGTGGGAGGAGCCCGGGGGAGGAGGCTGGGGCAGACGGAAGGGGTTTTGGCTCCTGGTCCCCTGTGTGAAGTGTTGGCCCCTCCCTGACCAGTCCCTCCTTCTCTGCAGACATCCGGCTCAGGGTGCGAGCAGAGTACTGTGAGCACGGGCCCGCCTTGGAGCAGGGCGTGGCCTCCCGGCGGCCCCAGGCGCTGGCCCGGCAGCTGGACGTGTTTGGGCAGGCCACTGCCGTGTTGCGCTCCCGGGACCTGGGCTCCGTGGTGTGCGACATCAAGTTCTCCGAGCTCTCCTATCTGGACGCCTTCTGGGGCGACTACCTGAGTGGTGCCCTGCTGCAGGCCCTGCGGGGCGTGTTCCTGACTGAGGCCCTTCGCGAGGCCGTGGGCCGGGAGGCTGTCCGCCTGCTGGTCAGTGTGGACGAGGCCGACTATGAGGCTGGCCGGCGCCGCCTGCTGCTGATGGAGGAGGAGGGAGGACGGCGCCCGACTGAGGCCTCCTGATCCTGGACCTGGCAGGACTGAACCCACCTCCTGGCCTCCGGGCTACTTTCTTCCCCGGAGGACATCCATCTCTGCCCCTAGAGGACTGTCAACTCCAGCAGCCCTGAGGACTGGGACAGATGGCCTGGCCCCTTGACAGACTCTCCCACAGGATGTGGGCTCTGAGGCCTAAACCACTTCCACCTGAGTTTCCTTCCCAGCCTCTTCCCAACCCTCCCCTCTGGTGTGTTCCCTCAGCTTCAGGAGGCCAGGGACTCAGGCATGCAGATCAGAACGGGAGGGAGGCATAGTTACACATTCACCAAAGGCCCCCTGCACACCGTGTCCCTGACCATGGACTGTGTGCATACATGCACACTGCTCCCTCTGGAATCTTCCCTGGGCTCCTGCCCTGGCCTGCTCCACACACGTCTTTGGCCTAAGGGCTTCTCTCTCAGGATCTCTGATTTTACTGCCCCCAACCCTGGACCTCAGCCACGCTGGGCACTGGGGCTAGGGTGCACACGGGGCCTGCTCACCTTGCCCACACATCTCTCTAGCCAGCCAGGGCTCTGCCCGGGTTCCACACACAGACCTGGCTCTCCACATTCTCCTGCTCCCCACGGTTGGACGCAGACTTACACAGGGACCTGCACCTGGAGCATCACATGTGCATTGCAGCAGCACCGGACCAAGTGTGTTGTCACCCGTGGGGCCAGGATCAGAAACCATCTTCCTTCTCAGAAAGGGAAGGCAAAGGTTTGGGGCTGATGGGAAAGGCCTTTTATAAATGGCGCCAATAAAACTGCCCTGGATTGGGGCTGAGGGTGGGCATCAAGGCTCCCTAGGACTCTTTCTTTATGGGCTGGAGGAAGGAGCTAGTGAGGACCTGAGCCCAGTTCCAGTCCTGGAGTTCCTGGCCCAGTATCCGGCTAGAAGAAGGGCAGGATGCTGTAGCATCATCAGCCGCTGCTACCCTAGTCCTGCCCTTCTCTCTGGGCCTCAGTTTCCTCATCTGTCAAAGGAAATACTCCCTTGGAGTCATAACCTGTCCCAACCCCATTGGCACATGCTTTGCTCTTGTTAGATTCTTGGGAATAGTAGTGTTTTTATTTTATTCACTGAGGTGCCAGCTATCTAGCCCAGCTCTCTAGCCCAAAGCTTTGGACAGGTCACGAGCCACGGTTCTCTGCCTGGAATCCCTCCCCAGATGGCTCCTCATGCCTTCTGGACAGTTGCCTCTTAAATCTGGACCTACATTCTTCCTCCCGAGGCCCAACACTGCTTCCTGCTGCCTTGTGGCTACCGGAGGTTGTGGCCTCTTTCCCCACCCCTTGTTTAAGGTCTTAGGAGCTCAGGGTTCTTACACAATAACCAAGGTTTTCCTTCCTGTGGGGGAAGGGAACCAGGCTGGGGAATGGGGGTGGGTGAGAGGGGGTGGGCAGGGACTGCTGGCCTTTCCTGGGGCAAGGGGTGCTCCTACCCACACTTGGGAACCTGGACCCCTGGCCTGTATTGGTGGAGAGGGACACTGTGGCAAGTCTAGGGGTTGAATCCTGTCCTGGAGTCAAGACCTGGTCTAGCTAGTTGCTTTGTGACTTCAGACTGTACCTTCTCTGGGCGGGAGCTAGGGCCTGCTGGGCACCTCCTCAAGATCTATTTAATGCTTAGCTTGTGTGAAGTAGGGATTCTGCCCCCATCTTTGACAGGAAATGGGCTTCAGAGAGAGGAGGTGACTTGCCTGGGGGATAGAGAAGTACTGAGCTCACTCTCCCCTAATGGACACAACTTGGGGAGGCAGGTGGGGGGTTTCCACGCCCCTTCCCTCCAGTTGTGGGAACTGCCTTTGGTCTGGGCGGGAGTAGGTTTTCTCTTCAAGGTTTGGGGGCTTTCCGTACTTGGGGGTGGGAGCTGCTGCTGGTCCTGCCTCCGCTGGGCTCAACTGCAGAGGCCCTCATCATCGGGCTCTGAGGCTTGTCTCTCCGCCCCTTATGAATGGGGAGCCCCGCCCCTTTGCGGAGAGAGATTCCGGCCCTGTCCGCCCGTGAGTTTCTTGCCGCGGGCCCCGCCTTTGCCCCGCCTCTTCCCATTCTCGAGGCCCCCTCCCGCCCCGCCCACTTCAGCCGGGGTCCGCCTCCTTCGCTGGTCCGCGCGTGCCGGACGTAGAGACGCCTAACCGCGAGGCCGCCGGAGCTCGCGCAGGCGCAGTGCATGCCAGGAGTCTGCCGTGGCGGGAACCTTGAGGAGCTGTCTGTCGCCTCCAGAGCCTCCGTGAGCGCGTGCGCTGTGGAGCTGGCCTGGACTTGCCAGAGCCTGCGCGGGACACCGGGGGTGACCGACACACCCCTGAGGCCTAGAAGTGGGTCGGACTAGGCCATGAGGACGAGCCGGGGAGGTCAAAGAGCTTCAGGAGTCAAGAAGAGTCCGTGGGGCAGGACACGGACAGGCTGCGGCCAGGCTAAATCGGTGCCTGTGGGAGTTCAGAGGAAGGCAGGCTTCACAGAGGAGAGGAGGCCGGAGCTGGCTCTTGAAGGATGAGTAGTTCAACAGAATGACAGAGGGGGGACCTTCCAGCAGAGAGAGCAGCTCCTGGGAAGGGCTTAGGGACCATGCCCGAACAGGGTGCAGAGAGACGGATGGACAGGCAGAGTCAGAGGTAAGTGGCAGTGCGGAGTCAGCCACCCCTTCATCGGCACAGCGGCCATCTGCTCCCGCGGGCTGGCCACGACGACAGTCACAGCACGGTTACGGTTACGCTAGGAGGTGGTAGTGTGAGGCGGGCACACGGGGGTCGCGGCCGCCCGCCTGGCCCGAGACCTCCGCCTGGGCCCCAGGCAGCGCTCTGGCTGGGGCGCTGCTGGCTCTGCAGGTCCTGTGCTGGCGGGCGAGCCACCCCGGGCCACCGCCGGCCACCGCGGGCCACAGCCCAGGGTGGGCGGTGACTGAATAAGCGTCGGAGGTCGGGGCAACCCAGAGCACACTGAGTGGAGGGCCCCAGGACGGCCTCGTGGATCGGACCCCTGTCCATTCTGTTAAGAATCAACACCACCACCACACCTTTCAACCGTGAAATAGAACATTCCGCAAAGTATGGACAACGGATAGATGGTGTTAATACGTTGTAAGACACCTGTGCCTCCCACATTAAGAGACACCTTACCAAACCCCAGAAGCCCCTCAACCCCGCACCTGGCTGTCATGTGCTCCCTCCTGGCCATACCCGCCCCCTCACCACTTCCCCTAGCTGGGAACACTACCCTGCCTTTTACAGTAATAATTCCTTTTTTGTTGTTGTTGTTGCTAGTTTTATGTCCCTCGATGATGTAATTCTATCTCTTCTTGCCCTTGATATAAATGGAATTGTACAATATGTCTTCTGTTGTGTCTGCCTTCTTTTGCTCAGTGTTGTGTTTGTGAGATTCTTCCATGTGTCTGTTAGTAGTTGACTCATTTTTATGAACATCCCACAAGTACTTCATGCATTGCACTGTCGGTGGACATTGAGGTTGTTTCCAGTTTGGGACCATTATGAATAATGCTGCTGCAAACATTGTTGTGCATGGTTTTTGGTGAATAAATGCTTACATTTCTGTTGGGATATACCTGGAAGTGGAGCTGCTGGACATGGGTATGTTCAGGTCTGGTAGATAACTGCCTGTATTAGTTTCCTGTGGCTGATGTAATAAATTACTACAAGTCTGGTGGCTTAATACAACAGAAATGTATTCTCTAGTTCTGGAGGCCAGAAGTCTAAAATTTTCACTGGGCCAGAATCAAGGTGTCGACAGACCCATACTCCTTACAGAGGCTGTAGGGAAGAATTTGCTTTTTGCCTCTTCCAACTTCTGGTGGCTGCCAGCATCCCTTGGCTTATGGCCACATCCCTCCAATCTCTGCCTCTGTGATCACATTGCCTCCTCTTCTGTCTGTGTCACATCTCCCTCAACCTCCCTCTTAAAAGGACACATGTAACAGCATTTAGGGACCACCCAAATAATCAGGATAATCTCCTCATCTCAAAATCCTTGCTTTAACCACATCTGCAGCTTTTTTGCCATCTGTGATCACCTTCACAGATTCCAGGGATTAAGCCATAGACACCTTTTGGGGGACATTTTGTACCCTACCACATTTTTTTTTTTTAAAGATTTTATTTATTTATTTCACAGAGGGAGAGAGATCACAAGGAGGCAGAGAGGCAGGCAGAGAGAGAGGGGGAAGCAGGCTCCCCGGTGAGCAGGGAGCCCGATGCGGGCCTCGATCCCAGGACCCTGAGATCATGACCTGAGCCGAAGGCAGAGGCATTAACCCACTGAGCCACCCAGGCGCCCATGTACCCTACCACATTGCTACACTATTTTTCTTTTTTTTTTTTAAATCTTTTTTTTTTTTTAAAGATTTTATTTATTTATTTCACAGAGGGAGAGAGATCACAAGGAGGCAGAGAGGGAGAGGGGGAAGCAGGCTCCCTGCTGAGCAGGGAGCCCGATGCGGGCCTCGATCCCAGGACCCTGAGATCATGACCTGAGCCGAAAGCAGAGGCTTTAACCCACTGAGCCACCCAGGCGCCCGCTACACTATTTTTCTAAAGAGTTTGTAGGTTAAAGGTTACTCTCCTACCACCACTGAATGAGAATTCTCTTTGCATCCTCTCTACACATTGTCATCAGCTTGGTATTGTCAGACACTTTAATTTTGCCAGTCTGATGAACATGTGGTATCATTATGGTTTATTTTTCTTCTCCCTGATTATTAATTTCTGCTCATTCTTGAATCCGGAGTAGGAAGTGTTTGGGTGGATAGAATGGAGAAGGGTATTCCAGATAGGTGGAATAGAATGTATGATCTCAGGGAACATTTCTCTCTCTCTCTCTCTTTTATTTTTTAAGAGAGAGTGAGTGAGGGGTGGGGGCAAAGGGAGAGGGGAGCATGCGCAGTGCAGAGACTGATGTGGGCTTGATTGTGCTACCCTGGGATCAGGACTTGAGCCGAGATCAAGAGTCGGATGCTCAACCAACTGAGCCACCCAGGCACCCCTCGGGGAACATTTGTTAAAATTGAATAAAAGGTCTTTTTTAGGGCACTAGGTTATTAAAAGAGCATGCAGAGAGAGAGAAATGGGACAAAATCAAACTTAAACAAGATGGTCTAATATGAGGATCTGGCTGGGCAGGGAAGGGAGAGAAGCCAGGAGGGGTCTGGCCAACTGGCCCCAAACAGAGGGATCAGGGGAGTGGAGCTCTCTGTGAGTTAATCTACAGGTGTGATGGCAGTGGGGGCCTGGGGGCCTGGATGGCAGGTGCTGGGATCAGAGCACGAGATAGCAGATTTCTAGCACGAAAAACAGTAATAGGTTGTGGTTAAAATGAGAGCTTTTTAATTCGGGACCCAGAAAGTCCTGCATTAGCATGCTGGCCCTGCCACTTTACTAAATGTCACCCAGAACTGTGCTCCTTTCCTGACCCCCCGAGTAAATAAACAATCATTTGCTGATGTAATCTTTTGTCCTAGCTACTACAGGATGGGTCAGAGCCAATCCCTCCCTTGACAAGCTCTGGCTTCGTGGGGGACATGATCACTGGGGGCATCTCAAAGGGACATGCGAGGAGCTGTGGAAGCTCAGAAGAGGCACATACTGACTCAAATCTGGCGTTACGGACCTTGGCCTTCCTAGAGGCTTATGTCTGCAGCTTCTACCACCCTCTATGCCACTTTCTCATTGACATCAGTTTACTCTGTGGTCACTTGCCCTCATTCCTGAAGACTCTAGCACCTCCTCACAGACTGTATCTCTACCCCATGCCACGGTCCTACTGGAATTTTTAACCTCCCTGTTCAGAGGGAGGTTGGTGACTCAACCCTCCAGTTATCTAGCCTCTTGGACTCTTTCCACCTCATCTCTGCTGACCTTTATCCCACTCTAGCCAATTATTCCCAAGACCACACCTTGGATTTAGTCATTACTTGGAAGTGCAGTGCACATAGGGAATGTTTGCTGAGCATTCATGCCACATGTCAGGCATAGTGCCAAACTGTTTACATGTGTTTAACCCCTCAGAAAACCTGCAGGGTTGGTATTAGTAGCCTCATTTTAAGGTGAGGATGCATACTAAGGAAGGTGAAGTCACTTCCCTGGCTGATGCTTAGTGAAGTGGCAGGGCTAGGATGCTAACACACGATTCTCTGGCTCCCAAATTAAAAAGCCCTGGTTTTGGGCGCCTGGGTGGCTCAGTGGGTTAAAGCCTCTGCTTTCAGCTCAGGTCATGATCTCAGGGTCCTGGGATGGAGGCCCGCATCGGGCTCCCTGCTCAGCGGGGAGCCTGCTTCCCCCTGTCTCTGTCTGCCTGCCTCTCTGCCTCCCTGTGATCTCTCTGCCTCTGTGAAATAAATAAATAAAATCTTAAAAAAAAAAAAAAGCCCTGGTTTTAAGGGCACCTTGCTGGCTCAGTTGGTAGAATATGTGACTCTTGATCTCGGGTTTGTAAGTTCAAGCCCCACGTTGGGTGTGGAGATTACTTAAAAACAAATAAAATCTTTAAAACAAAACAAAAAAGCCCTGGTTTTAACCACAACCTATTACTATTTTCCATGCCTGAAATCCAGTATCTTGCGCTCTGATTCCAGCACCTGTCTTCCAGGCCCCCAGGCCCCCACTGCCATCACACCTGTAGATTAACTCACAAGAGCTCCACTCCCCTGATCCCTCTGTTTGGGGCCAGTTGGCCAGACCCCTCCTGGCTTCTCTCCCTTCCTTGCCCAGCCAGAGCCTCATATTAGACTATCTGATCTTTCTCGCTAGCTCTCTAATAGACAGGATCCCAGCAGGAAACAGAGGGCATCACAGCTGGGATTTTGAAGATAATTTAATGAAGGAATGATTTGCAGAGGTGTGGGCAGGGTTGAGAGAACCAACAAGGGAGGTGAAAGCGGCAGGAAGCTGTGACCACCCTTAGGTCTGCAGGGGTGAGGAAAGGAAATGGTACCACTGGAGCCCAGCGAGAGCCATGTGACATGCCTGAGAAGTAATGAAGTTGTGAAAGGTACAGCCACGGCCAGAACCACGGTACTGACACAGAGCTGGGAGTAGGAGAAGAAATATCCCGAGCGGTGCTTTCTTCTCCCACTCTACTATGCTGCTGGTGCTCCTGTGGAGGTCCCAGTTAGATGTCAGAGGGCAAGGGAGCCCAGGGGATGTTGTCCATGTGAGTAGAGAAGGGTGGAAAGTGGACCTGGATGGGCAAAGGGAAAATGACCAGCACACTCTTGATTGCTTTACATGGGGTCCTTCTGCCTCATCTAGCAGCATATCCCTAGCCTCGGTGCAGGTGGTTGCCTCCGGTTCAGAGAAGGATGGGGCAAAGTAGTCCAGCTTTTTGGCCAGCCTCTCTCTGTCACCACTCTCCCACAAGTATCCCCCGACACTACCCTTTCAGTCTCAACAAATACAGTTATGGCAAATCAGTTGTGATTTTCTTCAGCTTCCTATTCAAACCTATGGATATCCACACCCAGATTTACTTCACTTCTCCAGGCTGTGTTCCAGGCCAGTCTCTGCACCCGTGTGTCGTGCAGCCCATCATGACTCCCAGAAGCATCACTCTGTCATTCTTCTCTTTTCTGTTTCGACAGTCCTTCCTTCTCTCTCTTCCCTCTTAACCTATAAATATGTCCAAGTTTCTACCGCCTTAAAACTAACAAAGAGCCTCTACCTCCTTCTACCTCTAGTGCTTGTCCTTTTTTCTCCTCCTCATCCCACCCAAAATTCTTGAAAGAATATGTATGAGTTAGGGTTCTTTAGCTGCAAGCAACAGAGACTGAATTGTGAGCTTAAGCAAGAAAAGAATTGATGAGGAGGAAATGAGGGTGGCACACAAGATGGAGGGAGAGACTGAAAAGCTCTGCTTCTGAAAGGACTTGAACCAGGGCAGTGGCAGGGATGGAAACAGCAGGAAGGAATAACAGTTTCCTTAGGGCCCTGGCTGCCGCATGAATCAGCTCCAACCAGGTTCCAGCGGCAGGTCACGTAAGCTCACGATTCAAATTCCAGGGAGAGCCTCTGATTGGTGTGGCTTGAGTCACATGGCTTCCCCTTGGCCTGTGGACAGCTGGGCATCCTGATGGACAGTCTCATGGAATCGTATCTGGTAGGCCAAGGGTGGTTACTCAGAGAAAAATCAGGGAGCTGTCATAGACGAGGGCGAAATGGATGCTGGGCAGGCAGAAACAATGGATGTCTGCGACGCAGAGCACGCCTGCTCAACAGCCCCAGCCTTCATCTCCCAACTGAGCCTCAACTCACCGAAACCACTTGCACTGAGCTTATGGGTGATCTTCTCTTGCCAAATCCAGGGACGTTTTTCAGTCTTTATCTGCAGCTTTTGACTCCATTGACCAGTACCTCTCTCTTGAAAACCTTTCCTCCCTTGGCTTCTGTGTAACAAATCCATCTGCAAAGCTTAGCATTTAGAACAACAGACGTTTATTATCTCAGAGTTTCTGCAAGTCCGGAATCCATGAACGACTTGGCGGAGGGTTGTGATCTTGTCTGAAGGCTTGGGTTGTATGTGTGGGGAATATAGCATGGCATAGTGTCCCCAGGGTGGGTGATCCAACAAAGGGATCAGGGAAGGGAAGGAGAGAGAGAAGGGGAAAAAGACGTGCAGGCATGCACAGAAGTTGTGGTCTTTTTATAACCTAATCTTGGAAGTTACAGACCATTACTTCTGCCATAGTCTGTTCATGAGAAGCGAGTTGCTAGGTCCAGCCCACATTCACGGGGAGGGGATCACACAAGACATGAGGCAGGGTCACTGGGTGCCTCTTAAGAGGCTGCCTACCACAGCTCCCATGACCTAGCATATTCATGGTTCTTCTTTCTCCCTGACTGCTTCTTCTCTGGTCCACACAGGGACTTCTCTTCCTCTGCACAGCTAATATCGACTACAGAACCAGTGTAGACTGCTGGATCCAGCACGTGTCCCATGAGCACCTCAGACATCAGAGGTTCTGAAAAGAACCTCTTTGAATAAGCTCTGGGCCTCCTCGTATTTTCTCTTGTCTCAGTGAATGGCACCTCCATCCACCCCGTCATCGAGGGGAGAAACATGGCCATCACCCTTGATGCCACCCTCTCCCTCCCCTTCACATCCAAACATAAAGCCTTGCTGACTTGATTTACCTCAAGGTTTTTCAAACCTGTCATCTGCGTTGCTGATAACAATGTCACAATATCAGCCTTTAGCTCCTCTTGCCTGGGTTACTGCAACAGCTTCCTGGTTTTTCTTGCCTCTACTCTTGCCCTCTCAGAAACACAGAGCTGCCCTTGATGAAAACCCCCGTGGCCTCTGAGATCAAAAGATGCTTAATGATAGGGCCCCACCAAGCCTTTCCAGCAGCATCTTTCTGTCACAGTTTATATGTTAGCAACCCCACTGCCTGCCTGCTTACAACCCGCTCTTCCTCACATGCATGCTTCTGTTTATACTGTCCTCTCTGATTTTAATGCCCCTCCAACTTCAGGAGAACTAATTTCCCAGGCTGGTATTGTATCCCAGCACACCACATTGTTTTGATTTCTTTTTTTTTTTTTAAAGATTTTATTTATTTATTTGACACAGAGAGAGATAACAAGTAGGCAGAGAGGCAGACAGAGAAAGAGGAGGAAGCAGGCTCCCTGCTGAGCAGGGAGCCCGATGTGGGGCTCCATCCCAGGACCCTGAGATCATGACCTGAGCCAAAGGCAGAGGCTTTAACCCATTGAGCCACCCAGGTGCCCCTGTTTTGATTTCTTGATGTACTCATCTCTCCTACTGGATCATGAGCTCTTGAGGGCAGGAAGTGTATTCTCTCCCTCTTGGCATCCCCAGCACCTTCCATGGAGGTCATACTTATTTTTTTTTAAAGATTTTATTTATTTATTTCACAGAGGGAGAGAGATCACAAGGAGGCAGAGAGGCAGGCAGAGAGAGAGGGGGGGAAGCAGGCTCCCCGCTGAGCAGGGAGCCCGATGCGGGCCTCGATCCCAGGACCCTGAGATCATGACCTGAGCTGAAAGCAGAGGCATTAACCCACTGAGCCATCCAGGTGCCTGGAGGTCATACTTATATGGGTACTCCAGCTGTGTGTATTAAGTGGGTGAATGAATAAACAGGAGATTTATGATAGCCTAGGATATAGGAAATGGTTCTTTTAAAAAAAAACGCCTTTGGGGTACCTGGGTGGCTCAGTGGGTTAAAGCCTCTGCCTTCAGCTCAGGTCATGATCTCAGGGTCCTGGGATTGAACCCCACATCGGGCTCCCTGAGCAAGGAGCCTGCTTCTTCCTCTCTCTCTGCCTGCCTCTCTGCCTACTTGTGAGCTCTCTCTCTCTGTGTCAAATAAATAAATAAAATCTTTTAAAAAGTGCCTTTATTTTTTTTAAGTAATCTATACACCCAACATGAGGCTTGAACTCAGAGATCAAGAGTCGCATGTTCTACCAACTGAGCCAGCCAGGTGCCCCCTATGAACTGGTTCTTGAAGCTGAATGGAAATTAGCCAGGGGGACAAGAGCGGGAAGGACAGTCCAGTTATAGAGAATTGAATGTGCAAAGGGGAGGAAGTTGGAGGAAGCCAATTCAAGGAAGTGGGACTGGTCTTGTTTGGTTGGAGTATACAGTACGTAGTGGGTGCTGACTTGAGCAGGAGGGGAGCCAAATACTGGGAAGGGCCTGAAAAACTGGCTAAGGAAGGTTTTGGCTTTCATCCTGTTGGCAACGGGGGCCCTGAAAGAGTTCGAAGCAGGGAATGATTTCATCAAAGCTGTGTTGTAGAAAGCTTGCCCCAGTGGCCGGTTGTGGAGGATGGAGTAGAAAGGGCAGGACTGGAGGCTGGGAGGCCAGATGGGAAGCCCGTACATCAGGCTTAGCAGGAGGCCTGGAGGCCTGAATGAGGACCTGGAGGCGGGGTCACTGGAAGAGAAGACAGGACAGATTTGAGAAATAGGTTGAAACCTGTGAAATTGCTGTTTTGTAAGAAAAAGCCCGTGTTGACTCTTGGCAATTTTTATATGGCACATTTAATATGAAGAAGGTAAATGAACTAGATAGGACTTTGAGTCTGACTTGGAGGTGAACGTGACAAAGAGGCCGTCAAGGGTGGGGGCCATTTTTCTGACTTGATTGCTGGATTGGATAGAGGTGTCAGTATGCGGAGAGGAAACCCACATCAGGGTGGGGAGGTGAGGCATGGTGGCGAAGGCGGTGTGTTCAGGTTGGACATTTTGATTTTGAGGTGCCTTTGAGACCTCCAGGAGGTGGCTGGATATCTGGGTCTGAAGCTTAGGCGAGAGGGAGAAGATGGAGCAATATTTGGGTTTACCAGCTTAGAGAAGGCAGTTGCGGGAGGGGAAAATTCACCCTGAGAGAGCAGCTGAGACAGAGCAGAACCAGAGAGTGAGCTTTCTTAGATACAAAGAGGATTTTTAAAAGACAGTTGTGCCCATGTGCTATAGACAAGGCAAGTCACATAGGACTGAGAAGCCCCTGCTGGATTTAGCAAGACGGAGGGAGTCTGGGAAGGGGACAGTGATGGGAGTGGCCTGGATGGGCCCTGGAGGGGCAGAGACTAGGCCTGGCTTTGGGACTGTTCCTTCATCCTCAGTAATGCATGGCTCTAGCCACCAGGGGGCAGTGGCCACACGGAATCCAGGTTAGAGGGATTTACTGTGACCAGCAAGCCTGCGGGTTGATGTGGATTGTGGCAGGGATTAGGGGGTTGACCCCTTGCAGAGGCTATTTCCTAGGGGGAGGGATGTCCTGATATGAAGGGAGTGGGGAAGAAGTTCTGGAAGGGCAGAGGAAGGAAGTCCCTTTTGTGAGGCAGACAGGGGCAGATTCACAGTCCCCCAGTTCTGTGTTGCAGTTTCCCTCTTGTGGGCTTTTGGGGCTACAGGGGGGGCTTATTCAACAAGGTACTCCCAGCAGTCATGGGGTTTGTATTCTGGACCTTGCTTTTCTCTACTCTCACTAGTTCCATTTTGCCTTCTGAGCTCAAGACATACTGAACTTTTGGGGCGCCTGGCTGGCTCAGTTGGTGGAACATGTGACTCTTGATCGTCAGGTTGTGAGTTCAAGCCCCACCTTGGGTGTAGAGACTACTTAAAAATAAAATCTTTAAAAAAAAAAAAAGACATACCGAACTTTTTCTAGTTCGCATCTGCTTCCACGCGAAAGTCCCTCCCCCATGGAAATGTCTCACCACTCACTGCTGTCCTTCTGGTCTTATCTCAAGCATCACCTCCTCCCGGAAGCCCTCTCTCACTGCCCCCTCTACTTTCTCTTGGCTCCTACAGAGTAGTGAGTGTTCCCTATCTTGAGTCTTAATGTTCTGGCTTCTGGTTGCTTGTTTATTTACTAATTTTTGGACAGCTTTATTGCAGTATAATTTAAATACAGCATTCACCAGTTCTGAGTGTATGATGAGTCCCGCCCCCCCAACACACATACACATAGTCATGAGACCATCACCACAATCATGATGCAAAACATGCCCATTACCCCCCAAGTCCCCTCCTACTCACAGCACTTCCAACTGCTGATCTGCTCTCCAGTCGCTATAGTTTTGCTCTGGGTAGAATTTCATGTGAATGGGATCCTATGGTATGTAGTCTTCTGTGTACAGCTTCTCTCCCTTTGCTCTGGGGTTCATCTGTGTTGCTGCCTCTATCAGTAACTGCACTTGTATTGTCTGTCTTCCCCAGACCAGGTATCTGTGAGGGCAGAGTTGTGTCTCAGTTCCCTTTGTGTCTTAAGCTCACAGCATAGTACTAGCACACACTAGCACTTGGTAGATGTTTTCTTAAATGGAACTGAATTGAATGTTCTGGGAGAGACTTTGGACCTTGGATGCGCATAAGGCAGGGCTCATCTGCCAGGTACCTGTGGCCTTCACATCTCACATCGCCCTCCAGCTGCTCTTCCACTTGCCCTGGCCATTTCTAGTCTATAAGTCCTTGCTCCTCTGCCCCTTGCTAAGCTTATGCCTGGTCCTCTGTCCCCCTCTCCTGCCCACCCCAGCTTTCTTCTTGGAAGTCTCCACCACTGAGCCCTGGCCTCCCTGAGCCTGCCAGTCTTCAGCTCTCCTGCGGGACCCATCCCCTTCAGATACCTCTATGCCTCGGCCTGGTGTATACTGTGGACTTTTTTCTCTGGGCCTCGGGAGTCCCTCTCTCCTGAGCTCCCTTTAGGATGCTGGTGGCAGCTTACTGTCCCATTCTGGGGAGCTACATTATGGTTTCTCTTCCCTTTTGTCCTGTTTCCTGCCATCCCCCTTCATACTCCACTCAGACTCCTTCCTGAGGGAGGCCCTTGGGGAAATCTCTGAATTTTGTACAGACCAAAAAAAGCTCTCTCTCTCTTATTTCCTTCCCTTGCTTCCCTCCCCCTATCCCTGGGCCCCTTCCTTTTCTTGGCACCTTCCTCCGTATTATTCTTCATTCTCCAGTGGGTCCCCCTCACCTCCCTTTCTCCTTCTGCCAGCCTCCCTCTTTCTCCCAACCCATTCTCCTCCTTCCTCACCTACCCTCTCCCACTTCTTCTGTCCTGAGAGCCCCTTTCCTCCTTCCCTAGGCCCCATTCCAGTGCTGAGTCTTTCCCTCTATTCCTCTTCCTGTCCACTTCCCTCCCCCTTCTCCCAGTGAGCTCCTGTCCCTCTGTGGGTCTCAATTTCCCTTACCTTACCCCCTTTATCCTCAGGTTGTAAGGGAGATGCAAGACTGGGGATGCAGACACAAAGATGTCCGCACACGCACTTACACAGACAGGTGGCTACAGACGCACGGACGGACACGTTGCATGGGTGAGCAGTGCGTCCGTCTAGACGTGCATTCAGATAGCTTACGATGTATTTTTAAAGATTTTATTTATTTGAGAGTGAGACAGAGAGTGAGGGGAGAGAGAGAGAGAAAGAAGTCACGTGGGGAGGGGTAGAGGGCCAAGGAGAAGCAGACTCCCCACTGAGCAGGTAGCCTGATGCAGGGCTTGATCCCAGGACCTCGGGATCATGACCGAGCCGAAGGCAGCTGCTTCACTGACTGAGCCCCCCAGGCGCCCCGATAGCTTACAACACACTGCACTTCGTGTACAGCAGGTACTGTTATTCATATACACGAGGAAGGACCGAGAGCTAAGCGCACAGGTCCCTGGCATGGGAGCTGCACACCCAGCCCCAGACACGGCCTCACTCAGACCCGCATGCCTGCACACTCCCCACAGGAATCCAGTACTTCCGGGATCGGGGCTCCTTCAGAAGCAGGGGAGCACGCACCTTTCCCCGTGTTGTGTGCAGTGTACCCTGTGCATCTTTGTGTGTGCTTGGTGGCCGCCTCAAGCCTCGTGGGCTCCGGACCCAGGGCTGCGTGTGGAACCCTTGAGAGCAGTTGGGACCCCCTGCCCCCACGGCTTGCTTGAAGGTCCTTCTGGATCTGCCTGTGGTGTGTGGAGGCTTCCTAGGGGTGTCCTGGGTAATTAAACAGTGCCTTTCATACATGGGCTGTGGACTACCCCCGCTCAGCGTACTGTCCAGTGAGCATCCGAGGAGGACTTTGCATGTGTTTAGTCAACGGTTTTGGATCATGAACATCGGTACTTGAGCGTTTAGTGTGAACTCATCATATACAGGATTATTGCCTACATGCTCCTTCTTGGAGGGGAGAAGGTCCCACCATGTGCGGGTCCTTTTGGGTGCTGCTGGGGGTGAGGTAGAGAACGGGACCTCCTTGGCCCTAGTCCCGGCCTGGAGCTTCCCTTCTCACAGGCATTGGGGTGTCTGTGCACACGCAGTGGGGTGCTCCGGACTCTGCTGGGTGCACTCATTGCCGGCTCCTCTGTTCCTTCTTGGTCCTTCCAGGGTCCTTTCAGGTTCCAATGTCGTCATGACACACACCTCTTTTGAGTTCCCTCCTTATTAGCGGGACCCCTGTGCCTTTGTAGGCAAACAGCGTGGGTATTGGTTAGATTTATTTGTGTACTGTGCGCTCTCTGGGTCTCCAGAACCTGCTCATGGGTGTCTGTCATGCTCACACCAGGGAGGTCCTCATGTTAGGGGTGCACCTACTTTAAAGGCACGAGCCATAGGGTACTTCCTGCGTTTATGTACGTGGTGCGTGCTCAGTATGGGTCCCGGGCAGCTGCTTGTTACGTGGCTCCGTGTCCCTAATGTTCATGCCCTCCAGGTCCTGTGTGCCTAGTTCGTGTGCAGGCGGGGCAGGCGTTTCCCGTCCTGATGTGTGTCGTGCACAAGCATGTGGAGTGTGGGGCCCTGCTCTGTCCAGGGGGAGGGTGTTACTAAGTGGTTCCACTGCTTGGGCATGTGCTGCCTAAGTCCCCGTACCTACTTTGTATGCACACGGGATAGGTATTTCTTACATTGACCTGTGTTGTGCACACAGTGTGGGTCCCAAGAGGCTGCCGAGTACAGGGGTTAGGAGGTAGTTCCGAGTCTGTTATGCTCCGCACATGTCCCGTGTACTTACTTTGTACGCCCGCGGGGTAGGTGCTTCCTGTATTTATTTCTGTTCCGCGCTTGCAGTGTAGGTCCCTGGAGCCTTCTCTGTACACGTGGGCAGTCGGTGATTCTCGTGTTTCTCTCACACACATGTCACCAGGGTCCGGCGTGCCCACGCAGTCGGCGTGGGGCAGCAGCTGGGCGGGTAACAAAGCATCGTGGGGCGGCCGCGGCGGGCTGGGAGCCGAGACTCCGCAATGCTCTTCCTCCTCCTCCCGCCCCCAAACCCCGTCAGGTCTGGGGACCACTCACGGCCCCATCCTCCTCCCCGCAGGACGACGCCCCCCTCTGACTTGGGGCGGGAGCTACGTGCCCTCCCCAGCCCCGGAGCCGACCTTCCCCCTCAGCCCCTCTTTCCTTCCTCTCCCTCCCAGCCTTACTGTGCCTGGCACAGGGGAGGTGCTCACTGAGCGGATACTGCCCTCTTCCCTCCCCTCCCCTCCTCACCCCCCGCTGTTCTCATTTTCCCCAGCTGCTCTCTCCCGTGGGTGCTCCCTTAGACCCACTTGTCACTCTCCTGGTCTCTGCTCTCCCCCAGCCGGCCCCGTTCTGCCTTCCCTAGGCTCTGTCTCTTTGTCCCCCCTTCCTCTTCCAAGTCTTAGTTTCAATTTCTGATTCTTCATTTGTCTCTTGCTGTCTCTGTCTTGCATCTCCCCGTGGAACTCTGTCCACCAGAAAGCCTCTTGTCTGTCTCCATCTCACCATCTCTCTGTCTCCGTCGGTGTCTCCTTCCCTGTCTCCTGCAGTCTCTGCCCCTGTCTCTCTGTGTTGTTTCTCTGCTCAGCACTTTGACTCTCAAAATCTCTGTCTTTGCTTTCTGTCTCTTGCTGTCTCTGTCTCTTTTTCTGTCTTGGCCTCTGTGTCTCTCTGCACATTTCCTTCTTTCTTTCTGTTTCTTAAGTTGTCTTTCAGAATCCCTATTTCTCTGTCTACCTCTCTCACTAACCTGTCTCCTTGTCTGCCCCTGTCTCTCTGTCTCTCTCTTTCTGTGCCTTCGTCCCTGCCTCTGTCTCCGTATCTTTTGGTCTCTGCCTGTGTCTTTCTGGCTTTGCCACCCCCCACCCCCCGCCAATGGCTCTTTCTTCATACTCCCTGATTCTGCATGTCTCTTTTATCTCCGTGTCTATATCTCTGTGCCTGTCTCTCTGTCTCTGTCTTCCTGTCTCTGTATCTCTCCAACTCTGTCTGAGCGTAGCTCTTTCTCCTATCTCTGATTCTTGTATGTCTATGTCTCTTATCTCTGCATCTATCTCTTTGACTCTCTCTCTTTATATATCTGTATCTGTAGATATAGATATATAACTCTATCTCCTGTCCATGTGTCTGCTTCTCTGTGGCTGTCTTTCTGGTCCTTCATCTCTTTTCTCTCTGCATGGACCTCTTCTCCTTATCTCTTTGTCTCTGAGTGTCTCTGTGATTCCTGGTGCGTCTCTGCTTTCGTGCCCCAGTTTGCCGCTCCCCATCTCTCTTTCTCACCCCCTGCACCGAGCCTGTGTTTATGTTTCCGTGTATCTCTGACATCTCTCTGCCTCTTAGTCTCTCCCTGCCTTCGTGTCTCCTGTACCACTGTCTTTCCCATCTCCCTTTCCTCCCCGTCTCTGTGTCTCTAGTGTCTCTTTGAGGTCTCTTTGAGGCCTCTCCCTGCCTTTGAGTCTCTCTCTGCTCCCCACTCCTCTCTCTCTGTCCCTGGATCTATATGTTTCCGTGTGTCTCTGTTGTGTCTCTGTGTCTCTGTCTCTGAGCATCTCTTTGTCTCTATGAGTCTTTCCCTGCCTCTGTGTCCTCTGTGCTCCTGTACCTCTCCCCTCTCCCTTTTCTGTCTCTGGATGTCTCTCTGTCCGTGGGTGTCTCTGTGCTCAGGGTCTCTCTCTGCCTTTGAGTTCCCCTCTGCTCCCCGCCCTCTCCCTTTCCCCTCTCTTTCTGTGTCTCTGTGTCTCTTTGTGTCTCTGTGTATCTCTGCGCGTCTCTGGGCTTCTCCTTGTCTCGCTGTCCCCCTCTACTCCCCGCCCCTCTCCCCTCTCTCTGTCACCGCGTCTCTGTCTTTTTCAGCCTATCTCTGCATATCTCTCAGTAGCTCCGTCTCTGCGTGTCTCTGCGTGTCTCTGTGTCTCTGTGGGTCTCGGGCCTCTCCCTGCCTCCGTGTCCCCTGCGCTCCCCGCCCTCTCCCTCTCCCTCTCTCCCCCCTCGCTCTCTCGCTCGCGCTCTCTCTCTGAGCATCCTTGGGCCCGGGGTTGCCATGGGGACAAGGTGGGAGCCGGGGATGGCGCGCGCCTGGGCTCGCGCCGGCAGCTCAGGCGAGGAGCAGCGGCCAGAGCAGCGCCAGCAGCAGGCAGCGAGCGGGCGCGGGAGCGGGAGCGGGAGCGGGGGTAGCGTTGGCGGCGGCGGCTCCTCCTCGGCCATCCCCTCGGAGCCGTGCAGCTGACGCGCATGGCGAAGACAGCGGCGCCTACCGATGGGAGCAGCGGTAAGGCAAGGCGGCGCGGCGCAGCCGGGCGGGCG
>LNAC01000268.1:277901-303582 GCA_002007465.1 Ailurus styani
TTATTATTTGGGGGCGAGGGGGGGCGGCTTGCTGTCGGTGGCGGCGAGGGAACCGAAGGAGATGTGCGTGGTTGGTGGGGGCGGGGGGAGGGATGGGAAGAAATGGGGACGGAGAGGAGGTGAAGAGGGAGAGAAAAACGGGAGAAGGGGCAAGAAGGATGGGGAAAGGAGAGGCGGGGGGGGCGGGGCGGTAGAGNGAGAGCGCAGTGACCGAGGACGGAGCCGAGAGGACGGAGGAGCGAGCCGAGACAGAGAAGAGAAAGGAGGGAGGCGAGAGCAGCGGCGAGAGAGAAAGAGCCGACGGCCGGGAGCTGGCGACGGGGAGACCAGGCGGTGGGCGCTCCGTCGCTGCCGCCCCCAGGCAAAAAATAAAGAAAAAGAGAAAAACAATAATACCAATAAAAAGCCGATGAAAATAAAACACATCGCAGCCGGGGCCGTCGTATACAAAAAGGAGCGAGTGCAGAGAAGAGAGGCGAGGTGGCATCCGCTCCCGGCTGGTTTCGGCGCTTTGGAGAGGCTCCCCGGGCTGGGCGGGATACCCATTTTTGACTCTGCGTTTGGGGAAGGGGCGACTGTGGAGAAAATGAGGCGAGAGGGGGTCAGAGCTGGTGGTGGTGCCGCCTGCTTTTTTTTTTTTTTTTCCCCTTTCCTGGGGGTGTGGGGGCCGGTTTAGTGTGATGATGGTGAGGGTATTGGTTGCTGATGCTGTCTGAAGCTCCGGAGCAAGCAGGGTGCATGGGGGGGAGAGGTAAGAGGGCACCGGGGACCAGAACGGGCTGGGGATGGAAATGAGGGTCAGGAGAAAGAAACGGGGTGCCTGGGACTGCCAGCAGGGTGGGCGATGGGAGAGGGAGCAGCTGGGATGGGGCGCAGAGAGGCGGAGGCGTTTCTGGTAGGAGGAGAGGTGGGAGCGGAGCTCCAGGGCCGGGGAGTGATGTTGGGGAGCTAGGGTGCACCCCTCAGCTCTCTGGGCAAAGTCTGTAACTTGGGGAACCCCTCTGGCGGCCTCCTCCTGCCTCTGTGCTCCCTTCTCTTTTCTTCCTCGCCGGCTTTTCCTCCATATCCCCTTGCCGGTTCTCTTTCTCCCTGTTTTCCAGTTTGTCTCTTCTTCCTCTCAATAAAAGCTTTCTCCTCCCCACTCAGTTTTTCTTTTTTTTCCCCTATCTTCTTTCTCTCCACCCCTTCCTTTCTTTTTCCTCTCTTTTTTCCCTCCCCCCTTTCCTCTGTTCTTTCATTCTTCCTCCCTGCCACTCATTTTCCCTGTTGCCCTGTCCTTTCTATCCCCTCCCTCAGTTTCATTTATTCCTCACTTTGGTAGCATTGGCCTTGAGCAGGGTGCCAGGGAGAGGGGCTCTGTGCAAAGACAAGAATCCCCCGAGTTCCCACGACAGCCTAACCCCTATTCCATACCCCCAAGTATTTCTACTGCCTTTTTTCCCTGCTGGGGGCCCGGGTTTGCCCTGGGGTTCTAGCGCCACCCCCTATTTCCTCTGGCTTCCTAGAGAAGTCCCACTGGATGCTCACTGGGGCCATCGGAGGGGGAGGGGAATGTCTTAAGTGAGGGCTCATGGCCGTGGACTCAGCCCCACTGAGAGAGAAGGGTGTGGACAGAGAAGAAAATGACAAGGATGGCTAGTGGGAAGTGAAAAGGAGAGAAAATTGGGGGGGGTCCATCTGAGAGGGTCCTTAGAGCTTCTGAGTCCCAGGTAAAAGGTCCTAAGAGAAAGCCTCTGGCCTGCTGACCACTCCCCGCTTTCTCCCTAGCTCCTGGGGCCTGCGGAGTTGGGGAGCAGGTCCTGGATGTAGAGAAAGACCCCATGAGCTGCTTAACTCCGTAGATTTTAGTCTCTTGCCGTCTTGTCTGATGAATTTGCCCCCCTCCCCCAAGGTATGAGAATATAGCGTCATTGCGCAGTGGGGGGGCTGGTGTGTACGGACTCAGACCATGCGTGTGTGTGTGTGTGTGTGTGTGTGTGTGTAGAAGGCCCCATGTGCGTTGCAAGAGGTGTTCAGGATGGACTGACTGTGTGAAGGGCCCGGGAGCCTGGGCAGAGCGAGGAGCCAAAGTGTGGAATCACGATGTGTGTTCAGCAGGGGGCTGGGTACCGGGGGTCCCTGTTGTGGGAAGTACATGCATTTATCCCGGTTCTTCCCTCGTCTGGACGTTCAGGGGCCCTTCGCTGAGTGTGCACTTGGGAGGCACTCACTGGCTCCGTGCGTGGCAGCCATCCACGCGTGTACAGCTCTGTGTGCCAAGCCTGGCATTGGCACTGGGTGCGTCAGCGCGTACGTGCAGCGTGGTTGGAGTAGAGGTTCTGCGTGTGTGTACTAGGTCCAAACGTGGTGCGTGCACACGAGGATCTGTGTTAAATAAAGTCACATGTGAAAGTACTGTTGCTACACAGAGCTATTATTATTGTTATTATTACTGTTGTTTTCATTAGGGGTCTCCGTGGGTCCTAGGTCAGGGGGAGGGTGGGCTTACGAAGCAGGGTCTGGGTGCAGTGGTGGAAGCGCGCAGAAGTCATCGGCGTACGGGTGGGCTTGGCATGTTTGCACAGCAACCCTGAAGCTGGTTTCAAGAAAACAAAACAAGAAAAGACGCCCCCCCCCCCGAAGTCAGCCAGCCCACAGAAGCCTTCCCTGGCTCTTCTCTGGTAACAAAGTGTCCCGTGTCAGGGGGTGGCAGGCAGGCCAGGAGGGAAACAGATCAGGGCTGCAGTCTGCATCTCCAGTTGCTGCTAATGCAGTTCTGTGTCTACTTCCTGATTTCTGGGTAATGCTGGACAGAGGCCCATTTGTGCCTACCGAGAGGTCCAGGTCCCCACTCCCACATCCCTTAAGCTACTGGCCAACCCTCTGGTGGGTTACAGTGCCATTCTTGGGGGCCTTGGTTACCCTCACTTCCCTCTGTCAGTCTTTGCAGGGAAAATGGAGGGTGTCTGCGACAGGGGCCGTGGTAGGGAAAGATCTTGGCCACAGTGTGTGTGTGTGTAGGGTGTGTGTGTGCGTGTGTGTGTGTGTGTGCATGCCCACACCCATGCTGTGTGTATCATAGAGGTTAGCCTATATATCCTAGACAACAGGCTGGCCAGATTTTTTTCCCAGCAGATCCATCAGTGGTCACCCCAGGCCACCTCCTTTTGGGCTCATACACACTAGTTCCTTATACGTAGGGGCTGCAGGCCAGAACCCCTTCTCCCACTAGTGTGACAGCCAAGCAAGGGGGCTCAATCTCAGCTCACCATTGGGTAGGGCTTGTCAGAGCCCTGGCTCATAATCCTAATGTGGGGGGCCTGATGCAGGCCTTGGGGGCACAGATGGCCACACCAGGGGCTGCTTGGATGTTGATGGGGGAAAGGGAGCAGTTTCCGTGTCTGATGTGTGCTGGTCAATTTCCAGGATTTGTTTTCAAGATTGAAATGCTTGAGAAACCTATGTATGGAGAATTGTTTGAGGAGTGAGTGTGTGGTCTCCTCAGACTGGGCTCTGTTCTGTCATCTAAATATGCATCACTCATCATTTTCCCCTTGGGCCCAATACCTCCTGATCTAATAATGATGATGATGATGATGGTGATGATGATATGCCTCTTACATCCACCTAGCTCTTAGAGCAGCCCTGGTGATGTCCCCTTTCACAGGTGAGGGTTTGAGGTCCATACCATCCTCCTGGTCTCTAAGCTACTGAGCAATGCTAGTACCGAGGCCTTTGGACTCCTGGTACCAAGCTTGGTCTGTCCTTAGAGGTCTGTCCCCCTCCCTTTAGCTGTCCCAGCACCATGTCCTTTCTTGGGCTCGGCCCCTTCCCCGCTTACTCCCTGCCCCTTGAGATGTCCATCCACAGACCTGCCTCCCAGGACCTGCCAGGTGGATGGATGGATGCCTTACGTGGCTCAGTGAGGGCTACGAGGACCTGGGTCTCAATTTGTATCCCGAAGGGAAAGTTAGCAAAGGAGCGAGGTTAAGAGCCCATTCTGTTGGTGACAATTTGTGGCTGGACCTGTTCAAAGATGGGGTACAGATGAGCTTACCTGCCCCCCCAACGCCTGCTGGTGAGCCCCAGGCCGTACAGCTACCTTCCTGATGCACGTGGTGGCCTTATAAGACAGATGCACCTTCCCTCACTTGTCCACAGCCCCACTTTCAGTAGAGGCTCGGAGCAGGGAGCTTTTCCCGCTCCGACATAGTCAGAAGGAGGCTGGAGGTGGTGGCCCCACATACTAGGTCCCCTCATTCGATGGGTATTTATTGAGCAGTGTGAGTCACTGAGAAAATGAAGTACAGTTCCCCGGGGTATTCAGGTGATGGTGGTACCGTCACTCCTTCCTTGCAAACAATTATTGGACACCAACCATAGACTCTGGAGTGGACCCCATCCCAGCCTCAGACAAGATTCTGGTGCCTGGCCTGTGAGCTCGGGGGGAGTTTCCAGGTCGCTGGGAATCTGGAGGGAGGTGTGGGTTTAAACAGGGCGCTGGGTCTTTGAGGATGCTCAGGCACGAAGGAAGTGGGAGAGGCTGCGGGGAGGCAGGGGAGGGCAGAACGCTGGTGCAGGGGCCTGGGGAGGACGCAGTCCGGGTTGGGGGGTGTGGCCCAAAGAGCAGAGGTTGGCACAAGCGTCGCAGGGCCTCTGTGTGGAGGCTCTGGGAAGTTTGGATGTGATCTGGCCGGCCATGAGGAGCTAGCACTAGCGCGGTCACGTGCACACGTGTGTGTCTCGCGACAATGTGCTTCGGACAACGCGGACTAGTATGTGAGCGTGAGCGCAGGCGCCTGTGCACACACGCAGAGCCCTTCACCCAGGCGTCCATCCTGACAGAGTCTCCCCGGCAGGAACCAACCTTAGCCCCTGTCCTCAGGATCCTATACTGTCCAGGGCTGTGGCCTCACATTTGCGCAGAAGAGCAGGCCGGGGACCCTCCCCCACTGGGGTGCGGACTCATGTGGCATTCACAGACTTAATCCGCCACAGTGAGGCCAGGGAGCAGCATCTGTCACTTTCACAAACACAGGCAACGGAGTCTGGGAGAGACATACTCCACTCGCTCCCAAGCGCTCGAGAAGCAGACCCCTGTGCTGCGCTGCCCCCCACGCCCAGGACGGCCCCTCTTGGCCCCGGAGGCCAAGGCTAGCCCTATACACCGAGTCATTCCCTGCATTAAAGCACACACACCCGTGCGCACACGCGTGTACACGTGTGAAGCCTGGCCCCCGACATCCCAACTCCCCATATGTACAACCTCACTCAGACACTCTTTGACTTTAAGCACAGCTGCTGAGATCCTAACCCCTTACTCACACACACACACACACACACACACACACATTCACGCACGCACACACTCCTTTTGACTTAAAGCACAGCTGTAGCCATCCCATCACCCATACACACATGCCTGCAAGCGGGCTCACACACACACACTCAAACACACAGCCTCCCGATCCACCAGAACCACCGTGGCCAGCGGTCATTGAAGAATGACAGCATGAGCAGTGTGCCGGGGGGGGGTCGCGCCGAGGCATGGGCTGTGGGTCACACAACAGGGACCTCAGACTCCCTTGAGGAAAGGGTCAGGGAGACCACCCTGGAAGGGCTCCATTGGTCTGGACGGTTCTGCCAGGTAAGGGAGATTCAACAAATTCAGGCCAGAGGCAGGAGCCGGCTAATGGCCGAGGCCGCTGATGGCCGAGATGGCTGGTCAGCGAGAAGGGGAGGCTCGACAATTGATGTGGTCGGGGCTGGACAAATGACGGCGCATTTGGCTGGAGCTGGCCAGGGGGCCAGAGACCAGAGACCAGGCGGCCATTCTCGCCTCGGTGGGGAAAGGGCCAGTGCGGGCTGTGCCGCCGCGGGGTGGCTTTCCCCGCCTGGCTTCGCCTTGCGTCCTGCCCGCCAAGTGGGTTTTGGGGTCTTTGTATGTGCGCACGCGCGCGCTCGCTGGCTCGTGGATGTGTGTTTGTGCGCACATGCATTTGTCTGCGACTGTCAGTGTGCATCTGCCTCTGTGGGACTTTGTGTCTTCGGCACTCTTGGTGTGCATCTGTGTGCGCACCTTTGTGTGTGCACTTGCTCGCGTGTGTACATGCACACCCACAAAGTGTTCGGGCGCCTTTCTCGTTGGACCCCGTGCGCCTTTGTGTTCAGGGGTGCGTGCGTTGTTTGAGTGCGTAGGGACCTTTCTTATTGTGAGATGCTCTGCATTCTTGTGGGCTCGTATTTTTTGGGCATTGGGGTGAAGGGTAGGTGAGGAAGAAAGGCTGTGGGTCTGGTCTGGTTCTGGGCTCCCAGCTATCTGTGCATCTGGTGGCTCATGAGGCCGTCTTTGTGCATCCGTTTGAGCCTCTGTCTGGGTCTGGGCGGGTGTGGGCTCGTGTGCTTGCCTGCTTCAGAGTTGGAATATCTGTGTGTCCACAACAGCATCTCCCACTGAGCATGGCTGTGGGTGGGGTGGGCCTGACCAGGACGAGGGGGGCATCTCCCTGAATCTCATCCTCCCTCTGGAGGTGATCACGCACAACCCACACTGGGCCTGGACTGGGACCCAGCAGCACCGCACTGTGCGGACCACCCCTCCTCCTTCTCCCCCCCATGACCTTTGAGCACAGCAGCCCCAAATACATATTTATCAGAGGGGCTGTGGGGACCAGCCCCTCCCCCACCACTCCCCTCAGGGCCCAGCCTGCCTGGCTGCGGAGAAATTAACCTTGTGACACAGGAGCTCGCCGACACCCCGGCCCCCTCCCCATCCGCACGGCACACATGAGCGTGGATGGGTGTGAGGGAGAGAGATAGAGAATAGGTACTCATCCAGACTGGGGAGGCAGCAGCTGCCAGGAGAAGAGAGACACACAGGTATTCAAACCTCCATGTCAACCCTGACACACATACAACACGCACACACACACATACTCTCTCTCTCTCCAAACTACAGAGGCTACAGAAGTCTTGAATGGACACACACGCAAATTTTGAAGTAGCTACACACGCAGACAGAGGTGGTAGTGCTGAGACGGCACGCACCTAGATTCTCAGATGCCTGCTGGCCGTGTACACCTGTGGGTCCCGAGACCCAGGTGCATAGACCCTTGGCCAGAGATTCTCTTAGAAAATGCATAGGTACTAAAGCCTGCAGATCCATGCAGACATTTGCGTGTACATCTCTGGAGATACTGAAATGGACATGCCAGATTGGAAAAGGGGAGGCGCATACACACAGGTAGGAGAGCCCAGACGTCTGTGTAGGCATGTATGTGCTGAGACATCACAGGGCAAGACATACCCATACACGAGGGGGCCTCCCCTAGAGAGGGTTTTTTTTTTTTCCCAACAGAAGAGGTACAAGTGTGGATACCAGAACATGGTGGCATCCCAGCCCTCATGCCCGTGGATCCCCTTAGGCCACGTTCAGTGGTGCCACGGGGAAGCCACTCATGGTGAGTGGAAGGGTCATGTTCTTATGAATTATGGGAACAAACATCCCCCACTTTAGACTCATCCCCTTCGAGCTAAATGAAAATGGGTAGATGCTGAAGTCTGAAAATATTCATGGAGTGAATCCACTCATCACAGAGGAGCTGAGCCCTACGTGAGCCAGTCCCTGTCTTAGAAGCTGGGAAACAATGATTTACAAGACAGACCTGGGCCTTGCTCTCCAAGAGCTCTGAGCCAACAGGATGGGCACTGATCGGGCCTCAGTGTATAGTTAGTTATAAGCGGCGATGACATCTGGGAAGGAAAGAAACAAGAGGCTATGGGAGGGGTCATGGGAGAGCCTGGTTTAGATTGGTGGGTTAGGTGGAGCACCTCTGAGGAAGTGACATTTAAGCTGAGCATTAGACACAATGCACAGACTCTAAATGTGCCCATGCATCCCTCCCGAAACTCACCAAGACCACATAGGCGTAAGCAATGCAGGACACAGATCCTGCCCCCCGCCCCACTCTGCTGTGCCTCATTGCCCCCTCTAGAAAACTTCTCTGATAGGAAATGGGCTCTCCCCTACTGGTTAGGGCCCCAGATGTTTAGGCTCGGATACTACTGGTTAGGGCCCCAGATGTTTAGGCTCGGATAGAGGCACCCAGAACAAGCTGGGGCCATGCTGAGCGGGAGGCCAAGCTGCCTGGGAGGGTCCGGAGGCTTCACAGGTAGAGGTGACATGGGGAAAGGTGGGTAGGGTCTAGAGGAAAAGGGGAGGCAGAGGTGTGCACTAGCGCAGAGGTGTGAGCCAGTGTGGAAGTCACTGGATTAGCAGGGGTGTGCAGGGAGAGGGGAGCGAAGAGGCTTGATATCACTGGAAGGTCTGTAGGAGAGACTCCACAGGATGTGAGCCGGGAACTAAGTCGGGGATCCCTTGGAGGATCCCCTGGTGTGGAGGAGGGACAGGAGAAGGATAACAAGACCTGGGGAGAGGGACCTCCTGCCCTGCCTAACTACTCTGGGATCCCTGGATAAGGGCTGGCCAGGGAAGTGGCACAGACTGTCTTCCCCTTGCTCCCAGCCCTATCTCTCGGCCTCTGGGCCGAGTTGAACAACTTACAACTTCAAGGTCAAGGGTTGTAGTCCCCCTTAGTGACTGCCTATAGGCTACTGTTTTCTGAGGCCTCCTGTGGCCAGATCCTTCCCTGCTCCAGGGGAGTCCCCAGTCCCCTGACAAAGTCCTGTCAGGGATGCCACAGTTTTGTTGAAGGCTTCTTGAACTTGTTCTTAGAGAGTGGATGGGTCAGAAGACCCCATAGGGTATATGGCAAAAAGTCGAGGATGGAGCCTGGTTTTTGAAGGTGAGACCAACCCTCAGCTGCTACAGTGAGAAAGCTTGGCATCCCCCCTCCCCACTTAGAACATCTTCCATAGCCTAGAAATCCCATATGAGCTGGTGCCTGCCTGCCTATTCAATTTCCACTCCTTTCTTTTTTCTTTTCCACCCCACATTATTATCATTCTTTTTAATTTATTTGTTCATTTATTTGAGATAGCTAGAGTGAGAGAGAAAGAGAGAGCACAAGCGGGGTTGGGAGGCAAATGAAGAGGAACAGAGAAAAGCAGCCTCTCCAATGAGCAGATAGCCTGACACAGGGCTTGATCCCAGAACTCTGAGATCATGACCTGAGCCGAAAGCAGACACTTAACTGACTGAGCCACTCAGGCGCCCCCTACTCCTTTCTTCTTCCCCCCGGGAGCTCAGGCCACTCTGGCCTTCTTGGTGTTCCTCAAACACACCAACATTGGTCCTGCCTCAGGGCCTTTGCACCTGCTCTTTCCTTTGCCAGAAGAGCTCCTATACCACACTTTATTTGGGCTGTTACTCAAAATCTACCTTCCCCACAGTCCTTTCTTGACCTCTCAGTCTAAAGAAACATTCTCTTGTAATCTGCGCCTTCACCTGCTTTATTTTCCTTCTTAGGTCTTAGGTACATATTCTTGTCTTTTGTGTCTCCCCCTCCACTAGAAGATGAGTGCTGCGAGGGCAGAGACTTTGTCTTGTTCGGAAGTGTATCCCCAGCACCTAGAATGGTACTCAGCTCAGTGGATGCTTGTCGGACGAGAAGGAGCAAGTCCCCTGTCATCCTAGTCGCCTGGTGTCATGCATGGTAGAGGTGGACGTCTGCTGTGCTGGGGAAGGGTGGAAAGAGCTCACCTTCCCCGCAGCGGGGGAGGTGCTGCACCTTCCTGGGTATCCGCAAGTCAGGCCCCTGCCTGCCTCAACCCCAAAGCAGCCAGACTCTAGACCTGCCCCCCACCCCACCCAGGGCCTGTACTCTCGACTCTGTCTCCCTCCCCGTGTTCTGCACACCCCACCCACTCATCCTTGTCCCCATCTTCTCACCTGCTCACCCCCACCCCCCACAACTGCCTCCCTTCTTCCTCCTCTCTACCCAGCACTCACCCAGCCCCGACCCCCTAGCCATGGGGGAGGGGACCCCAGACCGCGGGGGGTCCACACACCCTGCTTCCAGCCCCATCTGGGGCCGAGGGCAAATCACATCATGCTTTTTAAGCCTCAACTTTCCTCCTCGGCGAAATAAGGTTTTTGTAGGGATGAAGAGTGAGCGCGCGCGCGTGTGATGATGGTACTAATAATAGCTGCTATTTATCGAGTACCTGCCAGGTGTTAGGCATTGTGCTAGGTGCTTTGAACTTTTTTTCATTAGAAAAAAACGGAGGGGGAAAAAAAAACCTGAGCGTGGCGTGTCCCCAGAGTGTCAGGCCCCGTGCACAGTGCCGGGAATCACAAAGGTGAACATAACCCAGTGTGCATGCACACACACATGCCCGAAGTGCCACACTGGTCAGTCGGCGGGGGCTTGTGCTCCTGGACTCAGGCCCCTCGCAGCAGAAGCCCTCCCAGGGATAGTGCGGAGGCCACTGAGGCAGCAACTCTCAGAAGAGAGACCAGCCCCAGCCATCCCTAATTCCCTTTTCCTGACCTAGTGGGAGCTTCCATTGTTCGGATCTGGACTGTAGGGCCTGGCACAGGGTCTGGCCTAGAACTGACTTTGGGGAAATGCTTACTGAATGAATGAGTGAACGAACAAAGGAATATATTTAGGCAGGAGCCTTCACTGAATTTGCTCAACCCGAGAGAGCGCCAGGACACACCCTCTCCCTTCCCCTCCTTCTCCCCTCCCCTTCCACCCCCTGCACACCCTACTCACTGTATGTCAGTTGTGGCTGGTGATCCCAATATCATTTCCACCACTCCCTTGTCCTTTCTGTATCAGATTCTCTGCTGAGTTGGCTATAAGCCTGGTCTTGTTGACTTCTCACACCAACATCGTGAGACAGATGTTATTATTACTGTTACTGTATGTTGGAGGAAGCCGAGGCTCAGAGAGGTGAAGTGACTTGCCCAGGGTCACACAGCAAGGAAGGGGCCAAGCTCTTCTGCCCCATAGAAGTCCATGCTCTCTTGAGAGCCCTCGGGTCTGCATGAACACTTGCTCTTGAAATTGTTCCCCTCCCAGCAGTGGGAGGGCATGACCCAGGAGTCAAGAGCCCCAGCTTTGGTCCCAGCTCTGTCACAACCAGCTCCTTGACTTTGGGAAAATTCTTTCTCCACCTCTGGGCTGCAGCTTTCCTTCCAGCTGGCCCTCCTGTCTGTAGCCCTCGGCCAGTTTCCTGAAAAGGGCACAGGGCACAGAATTTGGCTTGGGCCTACCCTGCCTTCTCTGATAGAGGAGAAAGTTAGAGGAGCAAGTGCATTTCTGCTCAGGAGGCTTTAGATTCACTCATCTTTTGGGGGCTGCTGGCCTCTGCTGGGCCTGGACACAGTGGGGACATAAGGCCAGCCTGGCCAGCAGAGGGAAGAGGGCCAGAGAGACAGCACTCACTATGAGCCCACCAAGCACCTCACCTCAGTCCTGCCGATGCAGGGGTCATAAGCCCCACTTTTTTTTTTTTTTAATAAACCCTTTTCTTCTTTTTTTTTTCCTCTTTAAAGATTTGATTTTATTTGACAGAGAGCGAGTGAGAGAGGCAACACAATCAGGAGAGTGGGAGAGGGAGAAGCCGACTTCCCGCCGAGCAGGGAGCCCAATGCGGGGCTCGATCCCAGGACCCTGAGATCATGACCTGAGCTGAAGGCAGACATTTAACCGACTGAGCCACCTAGGCTTCTAGCCCCACTTTTTGCAATTACAGATGTTAACTGATGTGACACATGCTCATTGTAGAAAAAAGAGAAAATGCAGATATTCAGAGAGTGGAGGGGAAAACCCACCATGATAATCAGGTCAAATGAGAAAAAAATTAACTTCTCAATGCCGGTCTTTCTGAATTGCTTTTTCCTCCAACAGGAGTATCCCTACAAGTTTACCCAAAGAACTTATTAAAATTCAGGTGCCTGGGCCCAAACTCAGAATTCTGACTTCTGCTCTAAACCTTTACTTTGGGGGAGGGGGGAGTGTATGTGTATTTGTTTCATACAAATGAGATCGTATGCGACGTACCAGACATACCATACTGCCTTTCTCTTCCTAACAATGGACTATGAGCCTCACTCCCTTGTCAGTGGATTTATTTTGAGCATATTTTCTACAAGCCTGTGGTCCTCTGCTCTGCGGCAGCTGTACTGGGGTTTATCGTTCTGGTCCCCGATCACAGGACATCTAGGTTGTTTCCTGGCATTTTCTATTATAATGATTCCCAGTTAACAGGTGGGGACATCGAGGCTTAGAGAAATCCCTCCCATGGGTGAAAAGCTAAGGTACCATCCATGGGGAGCTGGCCTGGGTGCTGGGAATGGTTCCCAGCCTCACTCAGGGCAGGGCTGAGGAGCCCCGAGTGGAGCGAGGAGCTTGGGTAGAAGCCCCCAGCAGAAGACATGTGAACTGTCAGAGGGGAGGTGGGGGGGGCGCTTGGGGAGGAGACCACCCTCTTCCAGGCCCCCAGACCCAGGCGCTCTGCGGACCTGAGCCCTGCCCCGTCGGGCTCCCCCCAGCCCTTGCACTGCCTCCCGCCCTGAGCCCGCTCACTGCCTGCTCCATCTTTGCCAGCTTATCAATAGGTTAAGTGGTCAGGTCAGCGATATTGACCATTTGATTAGGACCTTGTCAGATCAATCCCTGGCTCATCTCATGGGCCTCCTCCCCTGCCCACACGCCCCCGCCCTGTTCTTCCGCGCCAGGGAGCAGGTGGCGGCAGAAGCCTTTGCCCTCCCCTATGGAGCACCCCAGGACCGGGAGCCCTTTTGCAAGTTCAGAGAAAGTGAGAGCCAGCCTTACCCTCACCACCTCCCGTCGTGGTCCTGCCAAGTCCGGAGCCGAGAGTATCATCTCTGGTTCTGCCCCTGCCTTGCTTCCCCCGCCCCGTGGGGGCCCCTGCAGGTCCTCGGTCTCGGTGCTCGGTTCCTGCACCCTCTGCTTACATCACATTCTCTCACCTGCCGTCGTGAGATCTTGTTTGCTTTGTGCCTCGTGTCTCTCAGGGTCCAGGCAGATGGAGCTGCCCCTTCTTGGCTGTGTGACCTTGGGCAAGGGACTTCACCTCTCTGAGCCTCCACCTCCTCATGTGTATCTTGAGGATGATCGTCACCCAGCGGGTCGTGAGGATTCTGTGAGATCACGTTGACAGAGCAACTAAGCATGTCCGATGGCCTGGCCTGTGGCTAGCGCTCAGGGAACACCAGCTGTCCTCCCTGAGGGCCACTGGGCTGAACCCATCAAGCTGCTGTGTTTGTGGGGACCGGTGGTCCCGCCCATCGGTGCTTTGGTGGGAGTGTAGGTGGACAGTCTGTGTGTGGGTGATGCTGGGGAGCCCCGAGGAGCCAGGCCCCAGCCTGCCCCCCCAGAGCTCGCCCTCCGGCAGGCAGGGGGAGGGGGCAGACCGGCACCAGGACACACACACTTTGCTACTGGCTTTGAGGAGAGGGGGGCGCTTTCTCTCCTTCTCTGGGCCAATAGCAGGATCCTCCCCTTCTCTGTGGCACAGCTAGCTGCAAGGAATATAGTCTGGGGAGTCAGAGAATTCGGGATTCAAGGCCCGGTTCCTCCACACAGCAGGCCAGCTGCTTCCTCTCCCTCAGAGTCCCCATCTGTGAAATGGGGAGAAGGCGTCCTCTAAAGAGCTCCTGCCGTCTTCCAGTCCCCGGGCACTGCTGGGCAGGCGGCTCCCGGCTCCCCCAGGGCCGTCGGCCTGCAGCACAGGGGACGTGTTCTCTGCTGGGGAGAGGGGTGTCAGAGGACATATGGGGCACGGGGGCTGGGAGATGAGAGGAGGAGGACGGGCCAGGGCTAGTGCTCCCCACAGGCCTTGGGCGCCTCAGCTGAGGGGGGCAGCATGCGGAGGGGAGAGCCGGCATGGGGCGCTGCCGTGGGGAAGACCCCAGCCCTCGGGCACTGTCAGACTCGGGGCCCCTCGGAGGCCCAGGGATTCCCCCACCCGCCCGCCATCACTTACACCAATATTGACGGTTAATGCCGTGTCGCCACCGTGTTCAACACTCAGCGCGGCTAATTGTTTTGACTGGGAATCGGCAAGGCGATTAAACGCCATCGATTTTGCCCTGCGCGCTGCATCGATTTTTAAATTTCCTATTGATCCCGGCCCTAAATCTCCTTAACCAAGACCTCACCGTGGAGATGACAGCCGCTGATTAGCTCTGGGCAGGGGTGGGGGGGTGGGGGGGAGCAGCTCTTGAGTGGGGAGAAACTCCAGCTCCTCCCTCCCCCCCAGGGAACGGGGGTCCTGGTCCCCTCCCGACCCTGAAGATGGAGGCCCCGGTAGAGAGAAGGCGAGTGGGGGGTGTAGTGGGGCGGACCCCATTTTTTCTTTCTCCTTTGGGCTTTTCTCCGGTCTCTGCCTGTGGCTCCCTCCACTCCTCCTGTCTGTCTGTCTATATCTCCCCATTTCTTCTCTTTCCTGTCCATCTCTCCGTCCGTCCGTCCGTCCATCCATCCATCATCTTTCTCTCTACGTCTCAGTCCGTCTTTTTCTCTTTCTCTTCTCTCCCTCTCAATTCCTGTCCAGCCTCCACTAATTCTTTGTGTCCTTGGCTGGTCCTGGCCCTCAGTCTCCCCATCTGTGCCAGCATATTTGCCACGAGATAGGAAAGTCACGGGCCAAACTTCCAGGTCCGTGGCCATCCTGCCTGTCGCCCTGTTGTCTCCCCTCTCGGGACAGCACCCACAAGGCAACAAAGGTGTGAGACAGCTGTGGGCTCCTCGGCTTTGTCAGCTCCCTTCACAGGGGTGCTTGTCACTGTGAATTCATCAGCACTCTCCTGGTGGGAGGGTCTCCCTGACATCCTGTCTCCTCTGGGAAGTCTCTCCCTAGCCTACAGTCCCTGTTCCTTCTCCGAGAGCCCACAGCAAGCAGGGACAAAGGTGGACCCTGTGTGGGTTCCTTTTCCAGGGAGACCATGTTCCCAGAAGGCAGGAAACCAGGTTTCCGGAAGAGGCACGTGGCCCTAACTCTCTATCCAGCTCCACGGGACACCAGGGAAGTCACACCCCCTCTCAGCCTCATCTGCCGCATCTGTCAAGTGGGGCTGATATCAGCTGTCACTCTGCCTCCCTGCAGGGCCACAGAGAGGCTCAGCAAACTCTCTTTGGGGACAGGTCTCCCCATGTCCTCTCTGTCCTCTCCATCTTCTGCACAGCACACAGAGGGACCTCCCTAAAAACAAGGTGGAGTGTGTCCTTCCCCCTAGCTGCTGGCCTAGGGCCTGTGGGGTGCAGCTCTGCTGTCTCTGCAGGCTTGTCTTTTCCCAATTCCTCCTTGTTCCCTGGGCAGGTAGAAGCCTGACATGCTCTTCCTTTCCACCCTCTGCCTGACTGAAGTTTATTTGTCTGCTGGGCTTAGCTTGGGATGGCACCCTCCTTAGGTCTTCCCTCGCCTCCCCTGGGGTTCCTGCAACACCCTCTGCTTACCCCAGCATGTTGGCTTTGGGTCTTTATTTAGCATGCCCCCCCCCAAATTGGATGTGAGCCCTTGGGCAGACAGGGCAGGGACCTTGTACCCCGTACCCCCACAGTTGGTCCAGAGCCCAGCTCAGACATGCTTCCGTATCTGCTGATTAACCCAGTGAATAAATGAATGAACAAGTCAGAAATACCATCTTTTCGGGATGTTTCTTTTCTTTTTTTTTATAAGAGATTTTATTTATTTATTTGACAGAGAGAGAGAGATCAGAAGTAGGCAGAGAGGCAGGCAGAGAGAGGGGGAAGCAGGCTCCCTGCTGAGCAAAGAGCCCGATGCGGGACTTGATCCCAGGACCCTGAGATCATGACCTGAGTCAAAGGCAGAGGCTTTAACCCACTGAGCCTCCAAGCGCCCTGGACCTTTATTTTCATCTCCTTGCAGCACAAGTACCCAATAATGAGTGACTCTTTCAGATGTCTTTCTCATCTGATCCTCTAAACCATCCTTTGAGATACAGAGTTTGTAAGTTAGTTAATCCCTCTGTCCGTCCACCCATTCACTCCTCACCTGTCATTGACTTTTGAGTTCCCTGCATTTTGCAGGGGCCTCTGCTGATAGCTAACGCTGTAAGATGCAGTCTCTACCCTTCAAGGGGCTTCCTATCTGATGGGAGAAACAGACATTCAACAAGGCAGGCAGCAGGATGCCCATTTATGAGATGGGGACACTGAGGCTCAGAGCCTGGAAATGACCCCTGAGGGCAACAAGCGGCTGGCAGTTCCTGAGTCCACATTTGCCGATTTGTGCCTCTTGATGGTGTGACAGGAGCAGAGTCCCTCTCCTGGAAGAGTGCCTCATCCTGCCTGAGTTAGAGACGCTTAGCAGATCCCCTGGAAGGCTGACTCTCTTCTCCTCTCTTTCCAGGTTCTCGACTGGACCGGGTTGGTGGCCTGAATGTATTAGCTTCGCTGTGTTTGCCCAAGAGGTAAGGGCCGCGGCCTCAGGGCTTTGCTTACTGCTGCGCTCCGGGTCCTGTTCCTTCTCAGAAGCCCCCGCTTTCCCATCCTCTTCCCGGGGCTGCACCCCAGGAGAGCTGCCCTTGCTCTGCTCTGTCCTCCACAAGGTTAGTCTGCTTTGTGTCTTCAGCCTCCGTGTGCCCTGTGGCTTTCTGGCCACACTGGTGTTTCTGGATGTGGGTGACCATGAGGGTTTCTACCGACGAGTGTCACGCTCAGTCAGAGAGAGGTGAGTGACTTGGTGGCTCGGATCACAGCCTGGGGGCAGGCACACCTGTGTTTGAACCCCTTTCCTTTCCCTTCCTCGCTATGAGTGACTTGGGAGAGTCGGAACCTCCATTTCCTCCTGTATAAAGGGAATAAGGACAGAACCCACCCTAAGCGCCGCCCTGAGCCCAGAAGGCTAGTGAGGCAGTTGGTAACAGCTCCAGAGCCGGATGGCACCAGCTCCGCCTTGTGCCAGCGGTGTGACCCTCAGTTTGCCCACCTACCAAAGGGGGGTGACAACGGCACCCACCACACAGGATGGGGGGATGAAAGGAGTTACTCCATGGAAGCATGTGCCTCAGGAAGCAGGAGCTGGAAAGACAGTTGGAAGATCCCCTGAACAAGTGAGGATTGGTGAGGCCCCCTCCTTGGAGCCCGCTGAGACTCCTGAACAGAAGCGGTTCCCCAGCTCAGCTCAGAAGGAAACAGGGGCTCCGGGCAGGGGCTCTGGTGTTTGCTGCACTCAGCTCGATGAGGCCCTGGCAGTGAGCATCTGGAGAGGGCTGCTCTGGCCTGGGACCCTCCACATCTTGCTGCCACCCCTGTTCCCCCCAGAGCAGCTTAACGCACAGGCCTCAGGACTGTTCTGGTCCAAGACAATTCTGGCTCCCCGGAGAGGGCGCACCTCCTGCACTCAGACCCCTCTGTTCCTTACCAGTCAGAACAGGGGGTCGGACGGGTGTCCCGCAGAGATGCAAACGCCACTTGCCAGATTTTCCCATTTTCCAAAAGAAGCCCCAAAGCCAAAATTTCGTGTGAAATCTCCTGACCTTTAAACTTCAGCTACTAACAAAATTTCAAAAATCTCCTTGTGGTCCAAACCACATGGTTTCGGGTAATCTCCGGCCCATAGATTTCTAGTATAGACTCCCTCCCGGGAAAACACATCTTTACATCTCCCCAGTCGTGCTTCAACTTGGGCTCTCCGCAGGCTCCCTGCTGCCCATCCGTGGACCTGGTTCTGACTGGAAAGGAAAGGAGGGGTCTGAATACAGGCTGTGTGCCTTCTCCCCGGAGCCGGAATTGCAGCTTTCCCAGGAACGCTCGTGTCCCCTGATGCTCTTGATGTTGAAAAGAGGGTCAAGGAGGGGCTGAGTCGGTGGAACACGTGACCCTTAATCTCAGGGTCATGAGTGCAAGCCCCCCATTGGGCGTGGAGCCTACTTAAAATAAAATGAAAATAAAAATAAGAGGGTCAAGGAGCTTCCAGTTTGCAGAATTTGTTTGGGGGCTAAAGGCTGGCTTTGAGGAATCCCTGGAAGTCCAGCTAAAATAAGAGGCTATTAAAGGAATTATGTTTCAGAGCTGGTGGAGATTGCAATCAAGCCTCTGGTTTTAGCTCTTTGTGTTCAAATAGATGTTAGTTAAGTATCCGGGGTCTCATGGACATAGGCCTGACAGATTTGGTGACAGGGTGCCAAGAGGTGTTGCATCCTAATGAGGAAACTGAGACTTACTAGGGGCCACCTCCGTGCCAGGGCCTACCTTCTCTGGGCATCTGGCATTAATCCTCAGCACCAGCCTGTGGGGGGATGGTAGTCCCCTGTTGCCAGAAAAGGAAACTGAGGCAAAGAGACGGACAGCAAGTGGCCTCAGGCAAGTAAGCGGTAGAGGTAGACTTTGCGTTCAGGTTTGCCTGACCTGCGAGCTCTCTCTCCGACCTCACAGAACCCACCACAGTGACTGGAATCTCCTGGGGGTGGCCAATTCTTGGATCCTTGTGCTTGGTTGGGCAGGGCGGGGAGGGACTTGCTTTGAGGGAAACCCCTGGTGTCTTACTGGGTGCGAACTCGGATAACTTTAGCAGTGCCGGGCTTGGATCATACTGGGGCTGCTTGTTGGGTTTTTTGGTGGAAACTAGAGACAAATGTAGCAATAGGAGATGCTTGGCTGTTGGAGTCTGTGAGTGGGCCCTGAAGGCTGTCACCAGAATATCTGCGTGGTTCAGGGGAAAGTTCGTGCCCCACCAGGGAGACATGTTTGAAGGAGGCCACACTCTTTTAGGTATATAATTTTGGCACAAAACAACAACTACAACAAACATTGCCCCCACACCCACTGTCTTGTCCTTATAGCCGCGCTTGGAAGGTGGGTGTTTCCCCATAGGTGTCTGGAGGCCTCCTCAGTGCAGGGACCTCCTTCAGGCCTGGAGGTGCCCCTTGTCCTCTGTGTCCACACGGGGCTCCGTGTCCTCCCCTCTGCCTCCCTCAGCTTTCCATCTCAGGCTCCCTGATGCCAATGCCCCGCGAGGCTGGATTGCCCCCCATTCCTGCTTCCTGAGCACTGTTACCATATCTGATGATATATTGTGTGTGCAACACCCCCCCACACACCCATGAGCTGTCGACACCCGGTCCCTGGCATAGTGTAAATGCTCAGTAAGGATTTGCTGAAAGAATAAAAAAGTGAGCACACGGACACATAAACCCACATCCATCCATTTATTCCTTCAGCCAACATGTTTTGGAGGTTTCTAGTGTGCCAGGCCTTGTGCCTCAGAGCGGGGGCAGACCCGTGTAGCCTCTGAGGGGCCCCAGGCTGGCGGGGAGACGGGCATAAACACTACTACCCTGAGCCCACGGGTCCGCCAGGCACTGGGTCAGGAGAGAGCGCCATGTGACTGACCTGCCGCAGGGGCCCCGGGCAGTCTTTGAGAGGAGGAGGCGGGGAGAGGGTTCCTGGGGGGTTAGGAGAAGCCAAGGCCCAAGTTACTGTTCCAGCGGGTGGGTTGGTATTGGGGACCGTGGATTCTGGCCTGGCCAGTTACTGTCCTCTGGGCGTCTGAGGCCCTCCCAGTGCTGGGCAGGAAGCAGGTGTATCCCCACCTGTCCCCTTCCGTCCTTTCACAAAACGACGTGGTGGCCTCCGGTGTGGATGAGGCCCTGGCGTCCCACAGGTGGCTCAGACACCAGCACTCGGGCATGCCTGGGGCGCCCGCACACCCTGAGGGAGAGTCTGGGTTGCCTCAGACACGGGAGCTCAGCTGGGGGTGACAGGCTTCTCTTGCTGGGTCTGGCGAAGGGTGTTGGAGAGAACCCAGGGCTGCTTAAGGGGGGGGGTGGAGCTGCAAGGGGGTCACCTCCTCCTGGGTGTGTGTGTGTGTGTGTGAGAGAGGGTGTGGGTGCAGTAGTGGCTGCAGACCAGAACCAAGAAGTCTGTTGGTGGGGTCGGGGGTTTGCTTAGATGCCCGGGCGGGTGAGCCACCCTTCTGTTGTGGAGGGACCATGCCCGCTCACGGGCGGCAGGGATTGGGTGTGTGCCCTTACAGATGGGCCCTGGGGGTGGGGTGGGCTGGAAGGAGCCTCGGTTTGGGGGCGGCTCGCGGCTCCTGAGACATGGGCGGGCCCCACGGTGGGGGCGGGGCGAGCGGTCCAGAGGGCAGTGGTGCTCCTTGCGGGGGCGGGGGGGCGTTTGCTGTAGTGGCCCGGATGCCCTGAGGTGTCAAGAGATGGCTCAATCCCTTTGGCTGCCTTTGCTGTCACTGGGTGGGTGGAGAGAGCTGTCACCCACCCAGGACTGGGAGTGTCTGTCAGCCTCCGGGTGGGGCGAACCGATGTGGAGGAGGTGCAAATGGCCCTGGTCTGGCGGCAGCTTCAGGGACTGCTGGGTCCCACGCATCCCAGAGCAAGTGAAGGCGGAAGTCCCCTCCATCCTGGCGGGCTCCGAGGGCAGGCACTTGGCCCTAACTCCACATAGGGGGCCGGTAGGCAGAGGGCAGGCCACAGAGTCTGTCCCTAGGTAGCTTTAGCTGTGTTCCTTGCAAGTCATGATGAGCACTCCCAGCCCCCCCCCCCAGCATTGTCCAGCTCACATTGTCTCTGCTTCTGGCTTCCTTCCTCTCCTCTTCCTTGTCCTGGGGCTCTACCCCTGTCCCCTTCTTTTTTCCTTTGCTCCGTTTCATCCGGGTCTCGGCTTCTCCATTCTGCCATGCTCCCTCCTTGTTCTGAGCCTGGGTCTCTTTCCAGTCTTGAGAGTAGGGTTTGTACAGGTCCACATCTAGCTTTCTGTCTCCAGAGAGAGCCACACGGAGATGTGGACCTGGTGGGGATGGGGAGGGGGCGGTGAGGAAGAGAGAAGGAAAACCGGTGCTTGAGGGAAAAACAAGAAAGGAGGTGTCCCCTTCTCGCCCTGCCTCACCACCCCAGGACAGCTTCTGAGGGCCCCCATACGGCCATCTGCCCACCTCTCGGGACATGTGAGGACCAGAGGGGTCACCTGAGAAAGGGAGAGAGCGACTGGGAGACTCAGGGAGCACCCTGCAACCGAGAAATGCCTGGCGAGGGGGAGTAGCTGAGAAGAGCAGACAAAGAGACCAGGAAATAGCAAAAAGTCAGCTGGGAGAGCAGAGCAAGGGGCTTGGAGACACTCAGAAAGAGCGTGCTCGTGAGGGTGCAAAAGTGAGCTGCTAGAGGTGAGGGCCACGGCCTGGGGGTGCAACAGGGGGGTAGTGGGGACACACCCCACGCCTGGCATCTGCAGCCTCACCCCTCCCCAGGCTGCCGTGGGACAGAGTGTAAGCAACTTGCACTTGGCCAAGGCCCCTGGTGACCCCTGGTGTGCATGTCTTGTGGGTGGAAGGAGAGAGTGCGGGGACTGTAGCGGGGAGGTACTGCCGTGCCCGCCCCCGCCCTGCCGCGAGACCAGGAGCCCAGGCTGCTCCCACCTCTCCCTATCTGTCCGTCCAGCCCCCTGCCTTGGCTCACAGGGGCCTGGAGGACCCTGGGCCGCTAGGGCTTGGGCACCCCTGACAGGGCAGGGTGGGGGCAGGGGGAGGCGGAGCACGGGAAGAAGGCCACCAGTGTGTGTGTGTGTGTGTGTATGTGTGTGTGAGAGAGAGAGAGAGAGAGAGCGAGCAGGAGCGCACACGCGCGCAGGAGGAGAAACCACTCTGCACTAGGCCTCCCTTAGCTCCTCTCTAGCGTCGCGGCCTCAGTGTCTCCCGTGTTTCCAACTTCCCTTCACCTCCAGCTGCCTGGCTCTCGAGGTCTCTTGTCTCTCAGCAGCTGTCTCTGCCTTTCTGTCTCGCTCTCCCTGTCTCAGTCTTCTGTGGCAATCTCTCTGTGTCCCCTCTGTGCGTCGCTCCCGTCCCGCCGGCCCCTCAGTTCTCTGGGTGGTTGGCCCCCATCCTCGCTTAAACCGCGCACCTCCATCTGAGCCTTGCCCGTGCTCTCTCTGTCTGTCTGGTGCCCGTGTCTGTGTGTCTCTCCACCGCCCCATCTGCCCTTCCTCTGCTCCTTTTCTCCTCCGTCGCCTCCTGTGTCTGGGTCTCTTCTAGTCTCTTTCATCCTCGGTCTCTCCCATCCCTGTCTCTCTGGGTCTCTGGCTGTCCATCCCTGCCTCTGTGTGTGTGTCTCTCGCTCCCCCTCCCTCCCCCCTTTTTTTCTGTTTCTAACACCCACACTCACATCCTACCTCAGGAGTAATTGCTTTTGTCTGGGTTGGACTGGACTTGTGGTGGGGGGAAGGCGGGGGGAGCGGGTGGCGCTGGGGGGGTTGGGAGGGACGGAGGTCGCTTGGTGGAGTCGAGGTGGTGTCCACCAGAGCAGGGGGTGCTGAGGAGCAGAGGTCCGGCACCCACGTGGGGAGGGGGAGGGGGCCCTGGCCCCATCCTGGCGGGGATCGGGGGCCTCTAGCAGGGAAGGGAAGGCAGCTGGCCCTCACATTTGGATTTGGAGGCGAGGTCGCTGTAGCGATAGAACGGGCCAGCCAGCCGTCTCTGCTGCCTCGCCACCCTCCCCCGCTCAGAGACCCCCCCCAACACTGTCAGATGCACCGAGTCACCATGACACACACAGGACACACTCAGAGCCTCCAGCCCACTCGCGGAAATACACCCGGCCCTCGGCACACGGGGACACGTGGTGTCACGTAGACACACAGAAGGCACACCGGATCTCCGACTCGCAGGAAGAAACAGGCTCCGATCCCACGCGGAGGCGACCACACCTACCACCCGCCGCAGACACAGGCTCAGAATCCACACACACGTGGACACCTGGGGACTCGCTCCACGGTCCCCCCCACCCCGCTCTCACAGAAACATCCCCGCTCGGACACACTCGGGTGGCGGCTCGCACACACAGATTTCCAGGAACGTCAGAACACACAGCCAGCACGTTACGTGGGCGCAGGCGGTCACTGAGGTGCTCCTGGGGATACAGGCACAGCCCCCTGAGGGTCAGGCAGATCTGCGTGCTCGCATCCAGACCTGCGGGGATGCCCAGGGCGGGGGAAGCACACACACGTACGCAGAGCGGCCGCGTCCCCGGGGACACACCCGCATACTCGTGGTCACGCAGACAAGACTCGGTAGCTGAGACACGCAGGGACACAGTCCTGGAGTTCCCCAGCAGAGCTTCAGGACTCAAAGACACAGGGCCACCCAGGTACATAGGGGACACACGCACACCCTAGGCATATGGCAACTCGGACACCGCAGTGCGTCCCTGGAGCCTCCTGTCGGAACCTCACGACACCACCCCCACCACCCCCACTACACACACACACACACACACACACACACACACACACACACACACACACACACACGCGGGCCAGGCCCTGGGGCAAGGCCAAGGCAGCTTCTGCCCACAGAGACCCAAGGACGGGGCCGCCAGGGGCTCTGGCAGCAGGCTGCCTGGGGGCCGCCCCGCTGCTCTGGGCGCCCACTCCCTGTAGCTTACTCCAGCATGTCCCCGGGCCTTCCCCCACTCTGTGGGCTCAGGGCAGGGTCTCCCCAGAGCCCCAAGGTGCCCCTGCCCATCTCCCAGAGGTCCATCTCTCTCATACCCTCAAAGGGCCCCATCTCCCCCAGCTGCTCCCAACTGAGGGGATGCCTGCTTTCTTCCAGGGGACTGTCCCTCAATGTATCCCAGCCCCCTTACCTTACCAGTGGGACCCCCCTCCCCATCTGCTTCCCTGCCCGTTCCCATACTCACCCCCTCTCCTGGCTGTCCAAGCTCTCAGCCTCCCTAAGCTCTCCTGCTGTAGAGGGGAGTGGTTGGCAAGGGGGGGGGGCTTGGCCCCTCAGAGGCGTGGGTCAGGGGGACATGGGGGTGGGGGGCCTGGGTGCGGCTCTGAGAAAGGGAAGGAAGGCAAGCAGGGAGAGAGGGAGAGGCAGAGGCAGGCAGGCAGCCAGCAGGCTTTATATCCCTGCCGTATTGATCTACCATGTCACAGCCCCGGTCGATAGCCAGCCGAGAAAGAGAGGGAGAGAAGGGAGGGGAGGTTTGGGGGAGGGCAGCGGGACCCCTATAGTCCTTGGCCCATCTGGGGCCTCCTTGGCGGGCTGTGGGGCCATGTTCCAGCCAGCCCACCCCCGCAAAAAGAGGCCTGCCGTATTCTCCCTCACCGCCCCTTGGCTGCGGCCCTCTCCCTGAGAGCCACCTTGGTAGAAGAATTTAAGCACAGACGATTTCCCCCATTTCCTTCTGCCTCGGCAGCTCTTCCTCTCTTGTGGGCATGGGGTTTGGGGGCACTGGAGGGGTAGGTGGGGGTGCTCAAAGCTGTTTACCGTCTCGGCACCCCTCTGCCCTCCACAGTCAGGCTGGGCAGCTGGGAGGCTTTGAGGCAGTGTTGGCTTGGGTTGGATTAGGGATGGACAGGAATTCGAATCCTCCTTTGCTGTGTGTTGGTGGGCAGGAGAAAGAACCTCTCTGAATGTCCTCTTCCCCAGCCACTGATAGCCAGGCACTCAGGAAGGCCCCATCCGTGTTGGCTTCCTGCCCTTTCCGACTTGAGGTTCCACCTCAAAGTTGTGCCAGGCCAGTGCTAGAGACACACCACATTTAAAATGTCTTTCTCCTCATCCCCCTTCTTTCCTGGACGAGAGAGAAGAAAAGTCAGCTTCTCTCTCGTCTCCCTCTTTCTTCTTCCCTCTCGGTAGAACTTTCTACCACCTGCCCCCAGCCTAAGTCTCCCCAGAGCTGGGCAGGGAAGGGAGGGATGTCTCACTAGGTAGGAGTAGAGAAAATGGAGAGGTTCCAGACAGCACTGAGAGCCCTGGGGCTGTGCGTCCATCCTCCATCCCAGCCCTGGCTCCGTCTCCCCTCTCTGGGCCTCAGTTTCCCTCCCCCCCACCCTCATCCCCATCTAACCCTGCCCAAGCTCAAAGGTGGCTCTGGCATCTGCAGAGATTAATACAGATGGGAGGCAGGGCCATGCGGAGGGTGAGACCAAGGCCAGAGGGGTGCCTGCTACCCCTCCCTCCGCAGGGGCTGCCTGGGTCCCAGGTGCGTCCCCCCAGCCCCCAACTCCCCGGGGCTCCGGTTCTTTGTCTGTCCAGATCCCCCCCTCCTCCCAGCCCAGCCCAGCCTCCCCCAGAGGTTGAGGAATCACCTTAGCCTTGACCCCAGGGGGAGGGCAGAGGAGGGCCAGGCGAGCCCCACCCCCACCTCCTGCCCGTGGCCAACCCCACAGTCCTTCTCCTCCCTGCTTCCCTGAGTACCAGGCCGCCCCCACCCAGCGTCGGCCCGCTGTTCCCTTTGTTAGGAAGGGGGAGGGGAAAGAGCCGAGCTGAGGGGACGTGGCCTGACCCCCGACCTCTCCCCTTCCCTCCTCCCATCTGGGTCCCCAGGGGCTCAGAGCCCCCTTGACGGACAGTTCTGACCATCAGCCAAATGGCTCCGGGAGTGAGCAGGGGGCCAGGTAGGGGGGAGGGGAGGAAGGCCTGGCCAGGGCCCCGAGCCCACCAGAGAGGGGGGTGTTTCAGTGGGTGGAGGGAGACCCTTAAGATGAATGGCAGGGGAGATAGGCACCCACGGGGGCAGGCTCTGGGGGGGAGACTGCTTGAACTGGGGGATGTGGAGGCAAAGTGGGGCTCAGCCCAGAGCCAGTAGCTCTGGGCGCCCTGTGGGTAGGGGCCTGGCCTGGGCAGACGCCCCCACCCCGCCACCACGTGGCCTTCGGCATTGGGAGTACAGCGAGTTTAAAAAAAAAAAATTAAAAGAAAAAAATAACAGGAGCAGGAGAAGCTGGGGGAAAAATATATAAGAAAAAATATAATAAGAACTAAGCGGTGGCTGCAGGAGAGAGAA